>APFE031654476.1:240503-325314 GCA_000404065.3 Pinus taeda
ATAGAAAGAGTCCTTGTTTTATCGGATGGTTCTGAATTGATAAGATCTGATGAATTCCGTTCTCGGAAAAATATTGGACATAAGTCATAGATTCCTTGTCTAAGAGTAATGTAGATCCTAACCTTTACCTGATGGTTGTTGATGGTTATCCTTTGATCTTTTTGTTGTTTGTTAATGATATATTGCTCACGGGGGAAACGAGGTTCATTTTTTGGTGTAAGACGGACTTAGCTTCATAGTTCAAGATGAAAGATCTTGGCTTGATGCATAATTCTTTGGGATTCGAGGTGTGGTAGAGACTTGGGGAGATCTTCTTTGGACAAGGGAATAACATATCTCATATCTTGAGAAAATTTGGTATGATGGGTTTCAAGTTGATGGCTACACCTATGCTTACCACTCTAGATAATCCAAGGGATTTTGCTTTAAATTCAATTGGATGGGTCCCACTATGTATAAGTAGTTGATTGTATTCTTGATGTGCTTCATTAACACCAAGCCAAATGTTTTATTCGGTGTGAACACTCTGAGCGAGTATATGGTTGAGTCTAAGCATGGATATTGGGTTGCAGCGAAGCACAAGTTGATGTACCTATATGGTACAGTTGGATATGGTTTAAGATATTTCTCGTATGGTGAGGTGAGGCTATAGAGGTATGTTAATTGTAAATCGGTTGGGAAATAAATAAATATAAATATCACCTTGACATGCTACTTCAACTTGGGATCAATTACAATATCCTTGTTTAGCAGGAATCAAACTTCTTTTGCACTCAATAAAGTAAAAGAAGGGTATATCATAGCGAGTGCCACAAGTTAGGAATTAGTGTGACTTCCCAATTTTCTTGTAGGGATATTTGATCAGGTGGTAGATAAGGCATTAATATATTTTGATAATCAAATTTGTGTAAATATTTTGAAGAATCCAATAATTCATGATAGGTTGAAGAACAATGAGATAAAATATCACTTCATTTGAGATATGCCATAGAAGGGAGCAATGAAGCTCCAATACATATCCACAAATGAAGAAATTGTTGGCATTCTGACTAAGCCTGTGTGTAGGGGGGGAGGGGGTTATACTTCTAAGGTAAGCTTGGCATGCTGCAAAATGTCTCCCTCATTGAGAGGGAGTGTTGATGGTTTTATGGCATCGGGAAGACATTCTCCCATGGTGTCATGTTAATTTGACTAAGGGAGATTGATACGTCACCCATGGGTCCATGTTGATTTGGATAGCGTTGAATGGCCCAGGGGAAGACAAATTTCTCCCATGGTATCATACTGATTTCGCTAGGGAAAATTAGCTCATGATGCTCACATTGTACTCTATGATGGGGTGATCTATTTTTTATAGAGAAGGTTTGAATTATTTATTGCTTGGAGTCTGATTTTGATTTATGATGTAGGCTCCATTAGTGAAGGCATTTCTTTTGTTGAGGTGCACCTTGGTGAGTCTCCACTCAACGTTAGAGTTCTATATAAATAGACAAGCATGTGAGAGAAAAATCATCAACATATCAAGTCTATGGAAAGTTTTCTAGTGGAAGAGAAATTTGGCCAAAGAGAAATATGTTGCCGCAAATTATCTTTATCATTTTTATCTTTCTTTAAGATGCCATATGTGTGAGGAGGTTGACTGATTTGACTAACTGAGTTGACCACAATTGTATTGAGTTTAACTACATTGCACGTGTGATCCTTATAGCCATTGTTTGACTTATTTGACCTCAACCACAAGGGGAGATATTTGAGCATGGTTTGAATTTTACCACAACCACACATGTGAGGATTTGAGTAAATTGTCGAATGCATGGAAAACTTTGACCATCATTGAATGCCTTGACTTCTAATTTTTTATTGGTTTGACCATCATTGACTATAGAACAGTTCGACCAAGTTTGCTTATTATTTGACTTGTATTATGAGCATATATTTCTAGAAAAATTTCTCATTTGTAAAACTTTATATTGAAAGATAATTTCTCCCAAAGAAAAGATTGTTGGGTTTTCTCCCAAGGTAGAAAATTGTTTCTATTGTGTGTGGTTTTATTTCAATGAACTTTATCATTTCCATTACATTTTCTATTGATATTTTTGGTATATAATTGTTCAATGATGTTAGTGGCATGAGGAAGATTATTTGAAAATCATTAGGAAGTAATTATCAGGTCATAAAATTGTATTCTACTACACATGCTATATAATTTAAAAAAATATAAAGATTGGGTTGTTCTTTTATTTTGTAATGGAGTGTGAAAATTGATATCATAATATTGAGCCATGAAAATTACTCTTGCTATGTTAAATATAACTATTTCCTCAATCTATGTCATAGTTAGAAGTATGATTCATGTGTGTGTTAACTATTTGATTAATGGAAACTGAAAGAATGGTTGTAGATCATTGGAGCTTTGCACTCGACAAGTTGAATAGTGATGCTAATTTGCATAAAATAATTTAATTGATGTCAGTGTTCATGTTAGTGGAACTCAGGTGAATAAAAATATTGGTTGTTGTTAAATATTTGAAAGTTTGACTTGCAAAGGTGGATTATTAAATTCTCTTTGGACTAATCCTCATCATAAATAAATTGCTTGGAAATTTTAGCTTGCAAATAAATTTCCATTCTTTATTTGGAATCATTCAATTGGTGTTAAATTCAAGTGTTACTGAATTCATTTTAATAGTGTGGTAAAAGGTTGTCTCGAATAAGAAATTGGGATATGTGTTCCTTTCAAATACATTTGGTTCCATGAGCACGATAAATATTTTCTCAAGTATATTTGACATTGACCCTTTAGATGATCCATTTTTCTTGAGTCCATTTGCAAGTGTTTTTGGGTAAAACAATATTTTTGTGTTAGAATAATTCTTTGAAAATAAAAATGGTTACATTGATGGCCATGAGTATTAGGAACTATAGTTCGCTTGACAGGATCTTGTAATTGAAGAGACGTCATTTAATCACGAGGAAGGGCATAACAAATTCAGTCAATAACCTATCTTTGAATATCTACATGATGACCAAGGAAACACATGACTAGAAGTGTAGTAGATATGGAAAGGACATTAGAGTTTGTTTAGTGGAGCTAACAATTCTTATCCAACGCAATCATCATCTCAAATTTACTCATCTCAAATAAGTAATGTAACCTATGGATGAGAAAACAAATCATATTATACATCCTCAACAACCAGGAGAATGGACCCTGATGGCGTGGCTAACAAGGAGCATATTGAAGTAGATAAAACCTTGTTTGTGTGGAATGAATTGTGTACTCATATGCTTGACACTAGAAGTAGTGTTTGGAAAAATGTACTGAGCAAGCATGTACTTCCATATTAGGATAATCCATATCACAAGGTTTACGATGTCCCATCATGTAACACTAAAATAAAGGAAAAACAAGACTTCAGATGAATGTGATCCAAGATAAATAATTAATCTATTTCTCCACTAAGCGGACATGTTGACATAATAATAGAAAAAAAATTGGAAATATATTATTTAGGTTTTGTTATGTTTTCATTGAGATTGATTCTCTTATTTAAATTTCATATCCTATTATTCAGGAATTTGTTCAGACTAGTAAACTACCTTCTAATTCAATTATGTTTTCAAATGTTGCCATGTTGAATGTGAGAAAAAGTGTGTGGGAAACCTCTCTAGCATGAGTAGTGCCTCATTTGAGTGTTGCATCTCACTTTCTTTACTTTGTCTTTCATATTTTTTATTTCTATTACAAACATGAAAATAATTGTAAATTAGAAAATATTTAGAAATGGGATTAAAAAATATCCTCTTTAAGGATCATGTTACTCATATTTTTTATATAGATGTGAAGTTTGGGGAGGAAATATATTCAGAGAATCTTGGAGAAAGATATAACAGATCCAAAATAAATTTATAACCTATAATCTCAAGCCTAAAGTAAATATTCCATATAAGTGAGTCTTTCATCCATTAATAGCATGACTAGGATGACATTAGTAATGCATAAGAACAAGTTAAACATTATGAAAAAAAAGAGGTTTTCTAAAATTGCTTCAACCTTTGGCAACAACCACCTTTAATAGAATCTAGGATAACACAAGGATTTGTGGTCTTGACTAAACCATTGGAGAATAAAGGAAGAGATCATTTCATAGAATATGGATAACATTAAACATATTTCACATCAAAATTTAAGGAAAACATTAGTGGCATATAAAATTAAGATATGATATGGAGGTGACCAACTATAACATAGAAGATTGGAATTATCTCTCCATTCTCACTAGAATAAAAAATAAAATATGCATTATTAAAATAAAAATAAATTCCCATGAGTTCTATTATCAAATTTGGTTTGAAATAATTCCCAAAACATCATGGATAAAATAGTTTGTCATCTTTACAATACTAAGACATTGAAAATGGAAACATATATATTAAATCTCATTTTAAAAAGATTTTTCATGCTACAAACCTTCTTCACCTTTTAAAGAGACAAATTTACAAGGATCTTGGAATGAAGAAGAAAACATCTATATTAAATCTCATTTTAAAAAAGATTTGTCACACTACAAACCTTCTTCAGTTTTTAAAGACAAATTTTCAAGGATCTTGGAATGGTTTTCTTAACGTTTTTTAAAATAAAATGCTAAAGAATTCTAAATAATTATCTAACCTATAAATTTGAACCAAATTTTCTCTCAATGAATGATAATCATTATTTAGTTATGAAAATTATATAATTATATTAATCAGAAGTTGATTTCAATATATGTTAATCACCCCATCATCATAATAATGATATAAATTACAGAGTATCACAAATATGGGGGAGATGTTGTAGTGATCTGTAATACAAAACATTAAATCGAATAATAATAACTAGCTTAACCATTAAATTAAATGATTGATAAGCCCAAATAGGCATCAATCCATGATAAGCATCAATATACTTACTTAATGATACATGTCACATTGCTAAATTTAAAAAAATCATAAGAACTTTAACTTAAATTACTATTATTATCAATTATAAAAAGAGTTAATAAATAAGTTAAATATATATACATTTGAAAAAACATGTGACAAAATTCTTAATAATGCAAATTCTCTCTCACTTTACAATATTCTTATCTAAATATGACTTGTTACAATACCATGGGCAAATACCACTACATATAAAGACCACATGCCTATCTAAATATGACTTGTTACAATACCATGGGAAAATACCACTACTTATAAAGACCACATACTGATAGAACATAATTCATTTGATATGGCACTTGTTCATATACCATTTTTTTAAATTTATCAACTTAGTTTAAAGGGTAGAAAATACATAATTAATTTTGAGGCAAATCTCAACCATTGACATGTAAATAATAATAAGAATATGTTCAAATATTCCATGAAAGTTAAATCCATACAATTCACCTAATAATTATTGATAATTAAATTAAAATGATGGATATGTCATTAAGGTAATAAAAAATAATAACAAATTCAAAGGATTTGAGATCAAGTTGTAGAGGCATATCCAACAAAACTCTGAACACATATAACCATAATATATGTTTCTCAGATAGACGCGGAGCGGAAGGTCAAGGGCACTTTGAGCCTGCTAGGGTTTCTGTAGTTTTCCTGCAATGGCAGGCTTCGCCAGACCTGACAGGATCAACAGGGCGTCCAGCGGAGGGACTGGGCGCACAGTAAAATGGCTTCCCCCTCTGGGGCGGAAGAGGACGGGCGGCCAACCGATCAAAGCCAGCAAGGACCCGAGGTGAGGGTTAATGATGATCAGGAAGTAGACGGATATGACGCTGAGAAATCACAGAAGATCCACGGCGATCAAGATCAACATGAAACTCCAAAGGTAAGTTCCTCTACGTGTAAGCCTGTTGTTGCTCACATGCCAGAAGTAGAACTACCTAGCCATCGTATTAACGCAAGAATCCAATATATGAGAGACCATGCCCTGATAGGAAAATTTATCGGGCTCTGGCCGACAGAATTTGAGAAACTGGATCAACGTCGTTTGGCATCCAAAAGGAGAAATAACCCTACTTCTAGGGCGAAAAGGTTTTTTTACAGCTATCTTTAACTGCTTGGAAGATAGAAACAGAGTATTTGAAGGAGGACCTTACTTCTTCAACTCAGCTGGGCTATTCCTTCGGGAATGGGTTTCTCGTTTTAATCCAGACAAGGAAGATCTCAGCTATGCACCAGTTTGGATCAAATTATACTCTTTACCCTGGGAATATTGGGGGGAAGACTCTCTTAAATCCATTGGCTCAGCTTTAGGAGACTTCGTTAAGGTTGTTGAAGAAACTAAAGCTGTCCGACATACTACCTATGCCTCATATGCAAGGATTTCCATTTATATCGACCTGAAGCAACCGTTGCCGGACACGATGAGGCTCTTTCATGAGGACCAAGACTGGATCCAAGCAATATATTACGAACATGTGCCTTTCCGTTGCAGAAAATGCCATGTCATAGGACATCTTTTCCGAGATTGCCCTTTGAACATCAAGCCTCCAGTCCAAAACAATCAAGCACAACAATCACAGGATGGATTCACTAAAGTCCCAAATCAAAGAAGAGGCAACAAAAAAGCCACAAATCCTCCTAAGTGAATGCCAGAAGAGAAATCCAAGCCTTCCACCAGTAATAGCTTCGACGCCTTAGCAAACACAGAGGACCAGGACGAGCTTATGGCGGAAAAAAGCACAAAAACCGCTTCAAAGTTAATGGCACAAAAAGATCAGCACGAAGGAAAAAAGAAGGCAACGAGCTCGGAAATCTGGAATAACCCAGAAATGGAGATAGATAACAATAACACTAGACAGGAAAAAGGTAAGGAAGCCGAAGAAAGCACACAAGAGCTGCAAATAATGGAGGAAGACGGTGAGAATATAGACATTGGGGAGCTTGATATCTTGGGCCTCGAACAAGCCTGTAAAATAGGTAAATTTGACAAAATCACTGATAAGCAGGTTGACAACCTAGTAGAAGTCTTGAGCAAAGCTCAAAAGAAATATTCTTTAGGAGTGCAAAATGGAAGCCAATGGGACGACAAATTTTACTCTAAAGACAACAAAAAAAGAGGTCGCAAATCGACTCTAGAAAGGACAATCAAGATTGGTGAAGTCCTGGTTGAGTCCGACAGATATGCCAAACTCACCAAGTACGACAACTCCAACCCCAAACTGTCCCAATGAAGCTAATATCATGGAATATCAGAGGGCTAAATGACCCCAGGAAAGGGAAACTTCTAAAAAATTTGATCATGGAAGAGAAACCAACAATTCTATTCTTACAAGAAACAAAATGAAACTTGACATTCCTGGAAAAAACTGCTGCAAAGGCTTGGTCAGGAGCGCAGGTCACAGCGGTAGAGGCTCAAGGAGCTTCAGGTGGATTGGCAATTCTCTGGGATGCCAGTAAAATCCAACTACAAAATATTCATGCAAACAAACATTTCATTCAAGCAATCTTTCACCTTCTGGGCACAAATATATATGGACGTATCACTAATGTTTACTTCCCACAAGAATCTCAGAAGAAGGAGGAAATTTTAGATACAATTTCACATCTCAATTTTGATAGATCTTATCCTCTCTGGCTAGCCGGCGGGGACTTCAATATGATCGCATCTCTAGAGGAAAAGCAAGGAGGGAGATGTAGAATCAATAGAGACGTCTCCCTTCTCAAAGACTTCATCAACAACAACTGGTTGATTGATGTCTCCACCTCCAACGGCTTGTATACATGGACCAACAAGAGAGTTAATCCAATGCAAATTGCCTCTCGACTGGATCGATTTCTAATATCCGACAATGCTGTTCACACAGGAGGAGAATTTTTAGCCCACATTGTTCCTTTCTCTGGATCAGATCATTGGCCAATTGCATTGCAGTGGAATAGGCCTGGAATAAGGATCAACAGGCCTTTCCGATTCGAAGCATTCTGGTTGTCTCATCCAGAATTCAACGAATTCATCTAGACGACTTGGCAAACATGCAACCCGCTGGCGCCCACAAAAATGGCAAGATTCCAACTCAAACTAAAATTTCTCAAAGGAGAAATAAAAAAATGGAACAAAAACACCTTTGGTAATATCTTTAAAGAGAAGGAGATCCTCATTCAAGAGATCAAACAGATTCAACAAAAAATTATCATGAAGAGGAGATCAGAAGAGCTAATGCATAAAGAACAGAAAGCGGAACAAAAATTATTAGAATGGGATCCTATGAAGGAGGAGATACTATGGCGATAGAAATCACGCATCCGCTGGCTAAAGGAAGGGGAGAAGAATACCAAGTTCTTCCATAAAACTACAGTGCAAAGGCGAATGCATAATCAAATCTCCCAACTCAGCAACGCTCAAGGGGAAAAAATTGAGACTCAGGCAGGTATAGAACAGGAATTCTTACAGTACTTCAAGACAATGTCTTAGGAACCTAACATCAACAGAACCGAGGAGATCGAAAATATCTTAAGCAATATCCCACGTCTGATAACAGAGGAACACAACACTTTTCTCCTTAAGCCTATCAGTTTAGAGGAGGTAGAGGTTGCGGTTAATCTATTAAAGGCAGGCAAAGCCCTCGGTCCTGATGGCTTTACTTCAAATTTCTTTCAACACTTTTGGGAGCTGATTAAATGGGAAGTCTAGCAACTTGTTGAAGAATCGAGATCCATGAGGTGGATGTACCCGGGATTAAATGCAACTTTCATCGCTCTAATTCTGAAATCTGACAACTCCAATTCTCCAGAAAAATTCAGACCTATTTCCCTGTGCAACATTATTTATAACATTGTATCAAAGGTAGTGGCGCTTTGGTTGAAACCAATGCTACCGCTAATCATCTCGCCAGAACAATCAGGATATGTGGAGGGGCGACAAATTACGGATGGGATCATTCTCACCCATGAAATCATCCATTCCCTCAAGCAAATGAAGAAACCAGGTATGCTTCTTAAAATCGATCTATCTAAAGCTTTTGATAGCATTTGTTGGGAATACATGCAAAAAATCTTGCAAGCTTTTGGTTTTGATGCGGCTTGGATACGGTGGATAAATAACCTCATATCCTCCACTTTTTACTCTATCCTTGTAAATGGCATTCCTTCTTCCACCTTTCACCCATCCAGAGGTATTCACCAAGGAGATCCCCTATCACCCTTTCTGTTTGTTATCATGGCTGAAGGATTAGGTAGAAGCATAAAAGCAACAATTTCAGATGGACACCTCAAAGGTATTTCCTTCCATCAAGCACCCACTACCTCCCACCAACAATTTGTTGATGACAACATGCTATTTGGGCACTCCTCTGTCCAAGAAGCCCGCTCCTTTATCTCCATTCTTGAAACTTTTTCCAAAGCCTCTGGTGCCCTCATAAATAAAGTGAAATCCCAAATCTTCTTCTTCAATACCCCCCCCATTACCCAACGTGCCATAGCACGCATCATAGGCTTCTCTGTTGCTTCCTTTCCTTCCAAATACCTGGGCGCACCTCTAATTGCGTCGGCTCTAAAGCACTCATCATGGACCAACCTTCTTGAAAAACTGGAAGCAAAATTATTCCAATGGACACACAGAGCCCTGAATATGGCAAGCAGAATTGTGCTCATCAAAGCGGTGCTTCAATCCATGCCGCTATATCTATTCTCTTTAATGGCAGCGCCAAAATGGGTGCTGAAGGCAATAAGACAGCTCCAACGTAATTTCCTTTGGGGTAGTTCTGGACCTAATAGGAAATGGGAATTAGTGAAATGGGAGAAAGCCTGCACCCCAAAAATAGCAGGAGGAATAGGACTCAGGGATTCGGAACATAGCAACTCAGTCATGGGAGCAAAAATCTGGTGGAAATAGTTAACCTTCCCGGACACTCCATGGGCTCGATTATGGAATGCCAAATACGCCAGAAACTTTCCTCTGGAGGAAATAATACGAATGACGGAAATGAGCAAAGGTTCAGCAATGTGGAATTCTGCTATGAAGCACAGAGAACTAATACAAAACCATAGCTTCTGGGAGGTAAAGGAAGGCAACCTTGCAAGATTTTGGACAGATTCCTGGCAGCAACTGCCCACTTTAAAAACTCTTATCCAAGGACTCCAAGATCAGGACATGAATCACATGGACAAGGTCAACAAATTCTGGAATCTCAATACGAATTCAGACCACAGGGAATGGAAACCAATAAACCAAATTATACCAGACAGCACAGAGGCCA
The DNA here is from genome assembly GCA_000404065.3 of Pinus taeda. Taxonomy (NCBI): domain Eukaryota; kingdom Viridiplantae; phylum Streptophyta; class Pinopsida; order Pinales; family Pinaceae; genus Pinus; species Pinus taeda. The sequence continues at coordinate 250,745 of APFE031654476.1, forward strand.
TCCAACTCTCACTCTCAGCGGAACTAAAGAAAAGAAAGATTCTCAAGGAAGCAGGGGAGGACAAACTAAGGTGGGGATACGAAGAAAAAGGTATATTCACAGCCAAGGAGGCTTACAAAATCCTTTTAAAATATCGACTCAACAAGGATAAAGTGTGGGAAAAAATATGGAAGCCTCCAATTTGGCCAAAAATATCGACCTTCCTTTGGCTTCTGGCTCATAACAGAATCCTTACATCGGACAATCTTAGAAAAAGGAAATTTGCAGGTCCCTCTATGTGCTTCAATTGCAAAATGGATGAAGAATCCACTGCTCACCTGATGTTAGTCTGTCCTTTGAGCAGGCACATTTGGGAAAAAGTCTCTTTCAGAAGTCGCAAAGAAGGCAGAGTGCAGGGAGACATCCTCAACACGCTTCGAACCTGGCCCCAAACGCCTTACCAAAGTAAAATTCTCAATACACTATGGCAAATCGCCCCAGGGATTGTGATGTGGAACATATGGAAAGAAAGGAATCGGAGGATTTTCAGGGATCAAATTTTACCGATGGAAGAAGTCTGGAAAATCATTCACAACAACATACAAGAAACTCTGTCTATTAAGCACTGGGCTTCCGAGGATTTTCCCACCAACCAACAGGAACAAAGCATTTGGAGCAACTAGAAAATCAAACTTCACTCTCCCCAGGTCACTCAAGTTAATTCGGGCATTCATCAAGCTTCCCCATCCAGATGGACTCCTCCTCCTCTGAACACCTATTTGCTCAACTTTTATGGAGCATCAAAAGGAAATCCAGGCAACACAGGCTACGGAGGTGTTATAAGAAATTCTCAAGGCCAACCACTCACGATTTATTATGGCTCAATAGGTTGGAACACCAATAACGCAGCAGAGCTGGAAGGCCTCTGGAGAGGACTCAAGATGGCATACACTCTAAGGCTAAGTCCTCTCATCATGGAAGGAGATTCTCAGATCATCATAAACATGATTTCAAAGATCCAACAGGGCAAGGAAGTCCAGAAGGTAAGTAACAGTTGGAGATTAGCCACCAGACTCTAGACTCTCCAAACTTGGCTTCAAAATCACAATGCATTAGCCTTTACACATATCAGGAGAGAAGGGAACAAATTAGCTGACTTTCTAGCCAATATAGGAGTGGACAGGGGAGAGGAATTCTTCGAAGGATCTCTGCAAGGATCAGCCTCCGATACAGAACTTAACACCTTCAAGAGTATCCTCACCAATGATATGCAAATCAGAGATGAAGATCACCTGGATGCGGGTGCCTGTCCTGCTATGAATCGATTCAACAGTCTGCCACGCGGGAGAGTGATGGGCAGCTGTCTCACTCTCGGAAGAGGTAATCACAATGAATGCCATTAAAAGCTGGCCGCCGGAAGGGAAGAGCATTCAATGCTCTTCATTGTTGCGTCGAGTTCAGGACTGCAGCTCAAAGCATATCAGGATGGCGGAGGAGGACGAGCAGTCATTCGACTGGGATCCATGTCTCATGCTTGGTGAGAAAGAAGGGTCTGATTTTATGCCCATTTGCAGGCAATTGTCCCCGCTCCCAACTTATCTATTCTTGAGTGTAATTGTTGGCAAGGGGAAATGCTCGGAGGGGCACTCCAGAGGTGGCAACACTGAGCATCCTGCCTGGTGCACGGCTCAAAGATTTACAGGGTTGTTCTCACCCTCGATTCACTGGTTTATCAGCATGGCTCCCAGATACAGGGCCACACCACGTCGAGGGCGCCATCAGGGCCAAAGAAGCGGGGCTGGTAGACGGGGAAACCGCAGTCCAAGGAGAATTTCTCCCCTGAATTGTGCTTCCCCTTCTTCTAGCAGATCAGAGGACTCAGGGCAGTTAATTTTCAACTCGGTTCAGTTGGCCAGGTTCCATTACCGCCGCAGAACCAATAGGCTTGCTATTTCGGCACTGATAACGATCATTTTCGAGGAAGAAGATGGAGCAGAGGGCACTTCGGAGGAGCACATACTTGGAAGCTCTAACATTTCATCGCCAAGTGGGCGGAAGGAGGATAGCTCATATGCCCCTTCATCTCCAAGCAATTTGGTTGCTGAGAGCTCGCCGGCACCCACAGAGGAGCAAGTTGAAGCCAGGGCGGAAATTGGCAGCATGGTTGACTTGAATGAGCCCGTAATGGTCCAAGATCAGCCAAGGAGCCTTCAGGAACAGGCAGACGTTACGACCTCTGCTCTTCAGACGCACGGCGAGCCCAAGCTGCCAGACTTCCATTATGCAAACACCCTGTACCCAATTCTACCACCCGGCATGAAGTTGGAGGATGTTCCAGAGGGAATGGAGATCTCTTGGGAGCCTCTGGACGAGTTTAAAGTTTATAAGCCGGACTATGACAAATAAGCGGTCCTCACTTGCTTGTTTTTTGAAGGTATGCTTGTAACCTGCTGGAAAATCTCTACTATTTTGAAGGTCGCGTTTTTTGAAAATGTTTGGTCATGGTCGTGGTCTTGTTCATTGGGACGTGTTCAGTTGGGTGAGGAAATCTGTTCGTTAGTTTATGTATGTTTGGTTGCTGCCCGTCTGGTCTAGTCTGGTCGTGGTTTTGGTAGCGGATGCACAGAGGTCACAGTTGCAGTTTATGGTTCCAGCTCGGATGTTGAAGCCTGTTTGAATGGTTGTAGTCACAGGACCTGCAAACTCGATTCTGGAGACGGAATCTTGGATGTAGAAATCCCCTGCAGAATCTTGGGTGCATTCAAGAAATTTTATGTTTTGTAATGTTTCATTTTGAGCATGAACTCTCTACTTTGTTTCCCTTTCATAGTAAGAGGCTCTCGCCTTAGTGGCATTGACATTTTTGCTGACAGTTTGATAGAGAGTTGCACATTACAATGGCGCTCTCAGAGGTTTCGCCCTCTTGTATATATTTTCTCCTTTTTTAATATAATTTAGCTTAGCCTTTACACAGAAAAAAAAATATATATATATATATATATATATATATATATATATATATATATATATATATATATATATATATATATATATATATATATATATATATGTTTCTCATATTAGTAACCATAATAATTTAGGACATATAACTAGAACATCCATCAAAATGATAATTAGCCTAGATCCATCTTAGTTTGATGTTGTATTCAGATACATAATTAGAGGAAGAAAATGATGGTGTTGAATTCATGTAACCTGTAAAGGTACAACTTTTTGGTTGATGTATTTTCATGAGGCATTTGTATGGCTACCCCATCCACTTTTATCTAGGTTATATTGGGGAAAATATAATGTTATAATATTACATTTTATGTTATATTTCCCCTCAAGTGGTCCACTTCTCATTGTAATTTTTCTTTCTATTTGAAGTTTGAGAGTAAGCGAACTTAACTATACAATTAATATAGGTGAGGGGAAATATTGAGTAAAATGTAATAAAATTATATTTTAATTAGTATAATTATTATTTCCCCCCACCCCATGGCTATTATGTTTTATAGAATTCCTTTCACCCAATTCACTTTTTATTAAAAAAAACCTTTATATTTGAGGTTCATAAGTAAGCTTAACTCGTATGTAACATTTGAGCCTAAAGTGGTAGAGATGTTGTAATATTTAACATTTTGACTTGGTAAAAATAAAATTAAAAAACATAAAATTTATACTTATATTTATAATATAATTATAATTAATAATTAAACTAGCTTAAATAAATTTAACTCGGATCTCCCAAGAGCGATCAAATTTCTTGACATGCAAACTTTTTTAAAAAGCGAAAAGAGATTCGATCCCTCTTGACGCTTGGTAGATTTAGAGTTCAAATAGATCTATGCTAGTAGTAATAATGTAGAGAGTAATAAATAAAAAATTTAAATAATTATATCAATTAATTATATGCTCAAATATAATAACAAAATAAAAATATTACTATAAATTATATTTAATAATATAAGAATATATATATTTTAAGGCAATCATGGTTCAGAGTCACTAAATAACTGCTTTACAGGTAGTAATCCACATAGATCCATCAAAGCAACCTAATATATTGGACCTAACCCCAAAAACATCAAACAAATTAGACCTTGTAAATACTTAATAATGAAAACAAAATCAATTGAACTGTCTCTTAAAATTAATATATAAATATTATATTACTAGCATTTGCACCAAATGTTGCAAAGGAAATGCCATAAGACATAAATTGGAGAAGAATCATGACATAAAAATCCATTATGTAGGTGCATACTTTGTCCTTAATTTGTTCTCTTAGATTCGATGGCCCAAATCACTGCAGATGTTGGCAGATCTGGAGGTGATATTAACCTCTTTCCCATTTGGAAACTGCTAGACCCCTCAATTTGCCTCCCTCCATCAGATGGTTGGCTGGATGATAAGCCATAACGGTCAAATGTTGAAGACGGAAACTTGAAAAAAAACATAAAATGCATAAGAATATTGATTCCCAAAACATTCGTATCGTATGTTTCCGAGCAAATGCATTTTATAAGATTTTACTTATCAAATTCAATTAGTTTTGACAAAGTCGGCTTTAAGTAAGAAATAATATAAATTGAAAATGCATAGTGCTCAAGATGAACCATGCCTTTATTATCCTACAACTAACTATTAAGAATAGCTATAAATGATTGTCAGATGTGGCACATCAGTTCTTCATTGTTTTAGCAAAAATGACACCACTTTCTCAAATGCTAACAAGTGGAGCAAGTGCACAGGTCTAGTAGTGTGTCTTCCTCCAACAATTGCTAAAAATCCATAATTTTATTAGGTGGGTGGGAAATGTGAACTTCCTCTTCCAAAATAAGAGGTTCATAGGGATTGAGATGATTAACATTAACCACATTGTGGAGGCAAAGCTAGCAAGGCAAATCTAAATGGCATGAATTCACACAAACTTTCTTACCTGTGTCAGAATAGGTCTAGTAGTGTGTCTTCCTCCAACAATTGCTGAAAATCCTTAATTTTATTAGGTGGGTGGGAAATGTGAACTTCTTCTTCCAAAATAAGAGGTTCATAGGGCTTGAGATGATTAACATTAACCACATTGTGGAGGCAAAGCTAGCAAGGCAAATATAAATGGAATGAATTCACACAAACTTTCTTACCTGCTTCAGAATAGTACAGGGGCCATAGTAGATGGGCTTGAGGTTATGATGTCACTTATCCTTAAAACAAAGTTTATCTAGATAAAATTAGGCTCAGTCACCTATGTAAAATTATATAGACAGTTGATGTCTTTTATGGAGTTATTCGTAGCAAGGCGAGGGAGTGTGAAGAGCATCAGATACTTGGGAATGAATGTGATCCAATTTCTAAACAAAGGAGGATGCCCCGTGCTACGTCTTGCATTGGTGATGGGAGACCACTCGAGGAAGAGAGTTGGGAAGCTTGTATGGTGCCAACCACTCGTAACCATAACAACCTGATTATCACTATGTTGTAGGACATTCAAATAAGAATTGCATTGTTTATTTTTGGTGTAGTGAACACAAAGGGCTTGTAATAGGCTACAATTTATTACTTAGGTCTGAACATTTGGTTTTTGTTCTAGAGTGATTTATAGCAAGTCTAGAGGGTGTGAAGATCATCAAATACTTGGGAATGGACACAAGACAATTTCTAAACAAAGAAGGATGTTGTGTGTTACTTAGGTCTGAACATTTGAACATTTGGTTTTTTGTCATGGAGTGATTTATAGAAAGTCTAGAGGGTGTCAAGATCATCAAATACTTGGGAATGGAAGCAAGACAATTTCTAAGCAAAGAAGGATGTTGTGTGTTGCTTCTTGTGTTGGTGATGGGAGACAATTGGAGGAAGAGAGATGGGCAGCATGTAAGGGCCAACCACTAGTAACCATAACAACCTGACTATAAATGTAATGCAAATTTAGATTTTGAAAGATAGCCATCATATTGTTCATGAACTAATATTATTTTATTTAGCGTATTTGATGTCATCTACTACGTGTATTTTTTCAAAATCTATCAAATATTTTGCTATTGAAACTTGAAAGACCATATTTGAAAATTAAAAGACAATCTATGTTGGAAAGGTACTTTACACTTAGTTTCAGTGACTACATTGTAATGGATTCAACAATTTAAAAGCAATTATCAACATGCTCTTCAGCCAAGACAGTTATATTCTCTAGTGATATTTTCTCATCGGCCTTTCATTGGGTGGCACTCTAAACTAGTTTTGGTAACTTTTTCCTCGAATATTTTGGAAGGCAATGTGATGGGTTAAGGAAGATGGAGAAGTTGAGAGTTTGAATTAACCATATATTACATCTCTTACCAGTCCAAGCACAAGAAGATCAATGTATGTTTCCCGTGATTTTAAGAGCATTATCTTCTTTAAGTATAAAAGAGTAAACATGATTTGCAATAAGTCCAGGACACAACCACAAATACACGAAATATTCAACAAGATTTTCTTCCATCAAATTATAAGAAAGGATCATCTAACAATTGTTAATCATCAAATTTCTGTGTCGGTGACTGGTATCAGAGATTCAGAATAGATGTAATTAGCCATCAATGTAGTATGGATTTCTGAGACTCAGCTCGGGTAGTTTTCTCCATGTTTGTTCGGGCTAAGAAAACTTAATTTTTAGTTTTGGATCCTTGCAATTGCCTTCAAATTAGAGATGCATAGATACCATTCTTTTTCAGCAATTCCTCATGAGTACGCTTTCAACTATCCGACTGCCTAACACAATTGCCACAATAGTTGCACTTTGGACTGTTAAACGTCGATGTGCTATAACTAAAACCGTCCGTCCTTTCATCAATTGGTCCATGGCATCCTGATTAAATACAAGCAAGGGAATTGTTAAGGAAGAAAATAAGATCAGATGAAAAATCAAGAGTAATAGAAGAACAAAGAGGCTATCATGGTTCGGGTCATGGTATCACCTGAACCAGGTATTCACTCTCTGCATCCAAAGCACTTGTAGCTTCATCCAAAAGAAGTACACGAGGATCCATCAGTAATGCCCTTGCTATTGCAATCCACTGTTTTTGACATCTTGACAGCCTCACACCACTCTCCAACAAGTGTATTGTACCCTTCCATAAAATTTGATACAAAATCATGGGCATTGGCCATTCTCTGCAATTTGTTGAGCCAGAAGTGGACAATGTTTCAAATTTAGGAGAATCCCATATTCATTGAAATAGTCAAATGAAGCAGCTAGTTTTACTCTCAATTTGACAATACAAGTCGCATGTTTCTAGTTCAAATCATATCAGATTTAAAACATGTCTAAAGGTTTTTGAAACGTATGGAAGCATTTTCAATGTCAACAGTGATGGCTCTTCCTTTTAGTCCATATAGAATATTGTCTGCTACTGAGCAGTTGAAAAGAACGGGTTCCTGGCTTACAATACTTACCTGCAAAATTTTCCAATTGGTTTTAAATGAGTGCATGAAAATCAACCTTGCTTCTAGGTTGGTACTTTCCCTTGAAAAATCAATTATAGTAAACATTAAAGGAGATTGCCACTCGTTTATATCTTCTAATGATGCCTGATTATAGTAGGCACTCGCATTAACAGGTGCAATAGATGAACAAATATTAGATAATATCGACACATCGTTCAGTGTTGATTCGAAACATGGTGCACCTCTTGGCTCATCAAATAAGTCTATAGTCATTGCCTGCAACCCAACAGTGCCTCCACACAATCGTGGTTGATGCCTAGACGACAAAAACCATACATTCTTTAAACTTGTCTACTCTCAAACATTTTTAATACTCCATTGGACCCAAATTTAACAGAACCCCAAATCAAAATTACCTATAATCCTATGGACCCAAATTTAACAAATTCCCAAAACAGAACCAGATTATATGATTGGCTCATCCAAGGAGAGTCAAGATGGTTCCACAGCAAATTATGAGGGAGATAGCAGATATGCTTTTGAGGGACAAGATATTACAGCAGGCCATTCTTCCAGAGACTGCACTCAGAATAGACAAGTACTTATATTCACTAACAACAATAAGTGATGTTGAAGTGTCAGTCTGCCAAAAAGGTACATTTATATTCTGTAATTTTCTCAATCTTTTCTTGCCAGCTTTCTGCATAATCAGAACTAAATTCTTTTCAGGACTCTCATTTGATGTCAAACAACTCTCCATTGAAAAATATGTGACTTGAGATTGCTCATTAAGGCTATGCATAGCCTGTAATGTATGTTGATGTTGCTTGTATAATGATGGCATTTCAGGTAAACTAGAAAAAGCATTGTTGAGACATTCACTGGACACTTTTGAAGCCATTTCTTAGATTTCTGCACTGGCAGCTTCTAGTCCAACATAACCCAAATTGTGGCCAGCAACAGTTTCCCTGGCCTTCTCCAGCACAAACTGCAAGTGAAAGAAATTGTTAGAGAGACGTGTGTGAGTTTGAGAGAGTATGACAATGATGATGAAGATAGAGAGATACATACCAAGGTATTGTTAGGCGTTTCATAATACCATCCATTAACAAATTCTCGGAATATACCCTGGGCTGGCATGACAAAAATAAGCATCGCTTTCACTCCCATCCATTCAAGGAGAAAAAATGGTCTCCTTAAACTTCAAATATCAATCTGAAAAATCAACAAAATCAACAAACACCGTAAGGGAGAAATGCAATGTCATTGCAAAATTGGATATTCATTTCAATAGATTTATTTTGCAATGGGGATTCATATACACTTCAGGTTAGGTTTATCAAATAGGGCTTATATATGCAATATTTAAAAATAGACCTTGCCTATTAGTTATCCAACCTGACAATCATATGAAGTTATTCAGAAGAATGCTATAACACATCCATCTTAACATTGAAATTATTGCATCAAGGAATTTGATATCGTTAACCACATCACAGATCATGGATTAATATGGATTTGAGTAACTATATTGAATTATTCACTACTAGATACATGTCATCTTAGTATTTCCATGGGTGCTGAGAAATACTAGAGGATAAAAGGCCGAGAAAACAAGCCATGCTGCTCCTGTTTTGAGGCAAACATAATTGAAGTTATGCAGTTTTTGTTCAGTGCAATACGGTTATAAACTGTATAAGCTATTTGAAAGCACATGACTCCACTGTTGTGGCCTCGGGGATGAGAGTACATGAGATATCTAGCTTGGAATTGTCGTTTGGTCGAAGATAAAGACCTAAAACTACTTTCGATTTACTGTTCATCTTCTTTGGATGTAAGGATACTGTTCATTTTCTTTGGATGTAAGGATACTGGAAATAAATTTATAGCATCGCAATACCAAAGGGCATCTAGCAGGAGGAGTTCTAAATATGACAGAAACACTAATCCAAATTTGACTGTTCGAAATTCGTAATTGCGGGGTGAGAATTTGGCAGAATACTATCACCCTAATAAATTAAGGGGTTCTAGCTAATAATACTAGAAAGAAAAAGCACAGAGAAATAGAACCCTAACTCTGTCTTTCAGCAAAAACATTATAAACCAAATATTATAAAGTAAGTAGCCCTCATTGACATAAAGAGGTTAAGACAACTAATACAATTTCAATTATAATCACTTACACACAAAACACGGACAAACTACCTTGCAATATGGAACCTTCACATAGTCTGAAGATATTTTCAGGCTTTAAGTTAGTGTGAGCGAGCTTCAACTCATGCATATCTGCCACTCATAATTGGAAAAATTAGCAAAATAAAACCCTAGATAGACATTATTAATACCGTTAAAAATGCCCATGAGGATCCAATCTCATAAATTGGGAGTTAAACTCACCGTTGAAGCAGAGTCACAGACAAGCATTTAATATAAAATAAAAATATAAGTTTCAGCCCTCCCAATGCATATGTCAAGATTCAAGTGATTAATATTTTGAATGTTTTTATAAATATAATGTGAATAAATATAAATTTGTATTACAAAAAGAACTTTCGAACACAATTCTAAGTTCATACCCAAGGTAAAGAGATATTTCAGGGAGAGATATGAGAAGTAAGTATTGTTCCTCTAAGAATTTGAATTGTTTTAAGCTCCATCACTCGAAGAATTTGAAATGTTTTAAGCTCCATCGCTAATAGTAACCCATTTTATAAACCTCGAACAACTCATTGTAGCAAAAAATTACAAAACTCTAGACCAGGGAACCTTTGAATTCTGACCCTCCTTCCTTGTAAACATGGTAAACTCTCATCTTTGTCTCAATGGTAGGAAAGGTGAACTGAAGTCTAGTATTTCAAGGCCAAACCCTGAAATTTTGATGCCGTTCTGTCCTCATATACTAAATTTCAAGAAGAACCAAAGTTTTCTGAAGAACGACTGCAAAATATATTTTTGTTAATAAATAATGCCAACATTAAAATAAAAGACCACAACAAATGTTTATACACATAAGATTCTTTTTTTCAATATTACTATAAAATGATCTTCTGATATTTAAATCACATACATTCTATGTGATTTAGGCAGAACTGAGGAAGTCACATTCATCGGTGGCCTTCAAAAGTTACCATAGCATCTGCACACAACTATACGGGGAGATGACATACATTTCAAACAACCATGTATATTTTGAATAAAAAAAGTATCTAGGGAACTTGGGTCACATGCCCAACATGCTCATCTATTAAATTCTACATGTAAAAATAACACATGCACAATAGAAAATCGAAACAAATACTTCCTCATACAGTGTGCTACTTATGTCATATTTGGCAACTTAATGAAGGACATCAACTTCAATCATCGTTGTCTCTCGATACTTTTCCAAGCCACGGATGATTTTGATAGCTACAAGACCGTTCGACTTTCAGTGCCAGCCATCCAAAACTTGCCCAAATTTACCTACAAATTTTGGTCATACTCCCATCAAAACAGAATTCATCTAATACATGATTTATAACCAAAACAATCCAACATACAATGTTTCCTAATCCTTACCTTGCCTCATTTTCTTAATCCTTACCTTGCCTCATTTTACTGAGTATTTTATCTGCAAAGCATAGAGTGGAAGACATATGAGAAAAATACATTAAGGAAAATGATCATTTGTAAAATAGGTCGTGGTATCAAACAGTAAACCTAAAAACCCTTGGTGAGATCGCAAACTACCATTTAGGAAAAACTCATTGAAAATCAGATAAATAATAGTGAGTTAAAATATATAGTAAATACTTGCAACTGCTCGACCTACACAGCCATTCGTTTATACAAAAATCTGTATGTTCAAGAAATTGAAAAAATCTCACAGCAATTTGAAGGGTAGGAGGAATCCCTATGCTCTACCATAGATCTATGAGGAAAAGGGGTATCTATGAGGAAAACGGGTATGACGGATTCCGAAAACTAATACCAACCTAAATCTGAGAAGGGACATTTCCCACGACGACATTAGCTTCTGGTGCTTCCTCGGATTTTCGTCGAACACAGAGGACAATGATATTTTGCAAATGAGGCTGAGTATCCAGACAACTTTTAGCAGAGCAAGGAGGAATTGGCTCACTTAGTTTCGAGGGTTTGTAGAAGAAAATAGGGTTGTTTACAGGTACTACATGTATATTTTGAATAAAAAAAGTATCGAGGTAACTTGGGTCACATGCCCAACATGCTCATCTATTAAATTCTACATGTAAAAATAACACATGCACAATAGAAAATAGAAACAAATACTTCCTCATACCGTGTGCTACTTATGTCATATTAGGCAACTTAATGAAGGACATCAACTTCAATCATTGTTGTCTTTGGGTACTTTTTCAAGCCACGAATGATTTTGATAGCTACAAAACCCTTTGACTTTCAGTGCCAGCCCTCCAAAACTTGCCCAAATCTACCTACAAATTTTGGTCATACTCCCATCAAAACAGAATTCATCTAATACATGATTTATAACCAAAAGAATCCAACATACAATGTTTCCTAATCCTTACCTTGCCTCATTTTACTGAGTATTTTATCTGCAAAGCATAGAGCGGAAGACATATGAGCAAAATACATTAAGGAAAATGATCATTTGTAAAATAGGTCGTGGTATCAAACAGTAAACCTAAAAACCCTTGGTGAGATCGCAGACTAACATTTAGGAAAAACTCGTTGAAAATCAGATAAATAACAGTGAGTTAAAATATATAGCAAATACTTGCAACTGCTCGACCTACACAGCCGTTCATTTATACAAAAATCTGTATGTTCAAGAAATTGAAAAAATCTCATAGCAATCTGAAGGGTAGGAGGAATCCCTATGCTCTCGCATACATCTATGAGGAAAAGGGGTATGAAGGATTCCGAAAACTAAAACCAACCTGAATCTGAGAAGGGACATGTCCCACGACGACATTAGCTTCTGGTGCTTCCTTGGATTTTCGTCGAGCATGGAGGACGATGATATTTTGCAAACGAGGCTGAGTATCCAGACAGCTTTCAGCCGCGCAAGGAGGAATTGGCTCGCTTATTTTTGAGGGTTTGTAGAAGAAAATAGGGTTGAAGATGCTCAAGCAATAACTACCAATATCCAATGGTTGAACATTATTCCATCGTCTAACAATTAATCTAATGTTCCACAATTGCACACCGTGGAGAAAGCCGATGAGCTGAAGGCCAAAGGGGTTGACACAATTGCCTGCGTTTCTGTAAACGATGCTTTTGTTATGAGGGCCTGGGGTCAGAATCTGAATGTAGGTGATAAGATCCTCCAGCTGGCAGATGGAAATCAAGAATTCACTAAAGCATTGGGTGTTACTCTTGATTTGAGCGATAAACAACTTATGGATGCTCCCTTCTGTACTTTATACTCGCATAAATCTTTTTCATGCAAGGTGCCTACTACGCCCATTTGTTATTCGTTTATGAAACCCACATTGCGCCCTCCTATTATTGCATTGAAGAATCCTTCAAGGGTTTTGAAGGGTTCTTCATTTCTGGTTCCTGGCCCCAAACCCCACACAATAAATCTTGTCAAATCAACATTTGTTCGGTCATCAACAACTTTACAGTCAATCAGAGCAACTATTTCAGTGGGGGAGAAGCTGCCGGAGGCTACTCTGGCATATTTTGACAGAGAGGGCGAGATTCAAACAATAAAAGTCTCAGAGTTAACCAAGGGGAAGAAAGTGGTTCTGTTGGCCGTTCCCAGTGCCTTCACACCCACTTGCTCTCAGAAACATCTGCCAGGATTTGTGGAGAAAGCCGATGAGCTGAAGGCCAAAGGGGTTGACACAATTGCCTGCGTTTCTATAAACGATGCTTTTGTTATGAGGGCCTGGGGTCAGAATCTGAATGTAGGTGATAAGATCCTTCTGCTGGCCGATGGAAATCAAGAATTCACCAAAGCATTGGGTGTTACTCTTGATTTGAGCGATAAACCTGCGGGTTTAGGGGTTCGATCGAGGCGCTATGCGCTGTTGGCAGAGGACGGTGTCGTCAAGGTCTTGAACCTGGAAGAGGGCGGTGCATTTACCGTAAGTGGCGCTGATGAAACTCTTAAGGCCCTGTAAAAGATAGGTAATGTGTTTATGCTTCTGCCGCATATGACTCTGCTATATTGTCTCTAAGAGATTCTGGGCTTAATCCTGAACTTGTGCCACATGAACTTGATCCATTGTTGGTGTTAGAACATGGAAAAACCTAACGACCTTCAACAGAGTGTCTAACTAGTATTCCCGCTGAACTTGCTTCCATATTATCAGAAGCAGATGCATTCATACCAGTGTTTTTACTAGTAGTATCAAGACGCTCCATCATACCGGCAACACCTGCAATACTAGCACTAACCTCTCGTTGAAGTTCTCTGCCAAGTTTAGTTACTGCATTGTTACGTGCAAACAGCTTCTCCTTAAAACCTCTTGTACTCCTTGATATTGATTCCTTGTACCTATAAGAGTGTTCCAAAAAAGACATCACCCTTGGTAGTATTGGGAAAAAGACAGAACCTTAAGCACTCAGCTTTGCACAAGAGAGTCCAACAGTAATCACAAACCTTGAAGAAATAGCGTTAAATCGAGATTTGAATGACTTAGAAAAGGACTGAAAATCAGCAGACCTTGATCTCTGTTGATTTTTAGGGAACTGTTGCCCTGCATTGTTCCTGAATGAATATTGGTGCAAAATTCAACACGGTAAGAAAACAAAATGCACGGTCTTTTATTGCAACTACATTGTTCCATGTGATTGAACAAAGGCCCCTATGGAAGACTTAAATAAAAACTACAGTATGTATAGAAATTTTCTATGTAAGATGCTAGAAAAGTTATAATCCAAAAGAACCAAAGAATTACAGGAGCAAAGACATCGATCAAAAGAATTCAAAGGCTTGCAGTTTGAAATTTAGTCCCAATATCATCACAAAGCTTACATACCTTGGTGTAAAGGGTTCACTCCTGTTGTCTAAAGCTTGCACTGCAATACCACTGTTCCTAATTGTTCTTCAATCCATTTGTCCTGGTGGAGATCGCAAAGGTCCCTGCTGTAGCTGTTCTTCTGTTGTAGGAGTCATAGCAGTTGTCGTGGACTCAAGTGAAGTAAATGTTGGAATATTTACATCTTGAGTTTCAATATTGTTGGGTGAAATCGGGGGTGCATTGGGATGAGTAGAAAAGACCAGAAACTGTGGATGACCTTGACCAGATGATCTGTGCCTCAAACTTTCTCTTCTGCTAAAATGATGCGCTCTGCTCATTGCAGCAGCTGCCAAATGCTGCATAATTCGTTCCTCAAAATCAGAGTCATTGGTATAAGCCGGAACCCACAAATTCACATTTCAATGGTTAGCCCTAACAGAAAAACCCCACTCTATTAGAATAACATGGAATAATCTTCATTTGAAATTTGTTGTATCTCTGGAAGCCTGAGGTAGAGGAAAGGAATACAGACATGGTGGAATTCAATTTCATCAACAAAATTTCGAGCAAACATCGGAGTGTTCGGAGACCAGCTTAATCTAAAGCTCCTCTCTTGCTCCACTAATGCAAGCAACTCTTGACTGCAAGGAATTGAGTTATAATTAGATTCTGGAATGAGATTATAAGGAACTCCGTAATGAAGAAAAGACCAAAGACACTAGTCTACATATCTCATCATAAAAACTCAGAAAGTGGCTTGGATAAAGCCCGCCATGGAGTGGAACAAAACAGACCTTTGTCTGATATACTGAAAAGAGAGGGTTTGGGAATGATGTGGAAAATTTTACCATATACCACAGCAAACGAATAAAAAAAATCTCCAAACATACCTTGCAGGATCCTTCAAGATGAGGGTTTGCAAGCACATAGGACATTCCTTACTTCTTTGAGACCCGATTAAGAAAAGGGCAACTTTTAGCATATATCAGACCATGCAGGCCTCCTGGAATAGAGCTATACATCAATACCAATTTATATATGGATAGTCTCAATGACTCAAACAAATTTCATGAAGCAATTCACCATTCAGGTATGCACTGCAAATGGTACTCATGTTTACAGCTAGTGACCTTAAACAACCGATCATATCTAACGTCAAATAAGGTAACAAAAACCCATCTAGGCAAGAACAAAATTCACCAACTAAAATACCTATCTTCGCCCTTGATTGAACCAAAATCCAATGGCTCAGAACCCATAAGATATATCTAAAACCCAAAATCAAATGCAAACAATGGAATCAGTCAAACATAAACCACATGAATTGGAAAAAAACATTACCGTAGCAGGATCATCATCCATGAAGGGCTCAAGACAGATGCTGCAAGCATCATCACAATGATCCTACACACCTCCTTCCACAAAATCCGCCGCCGATGTCAAATGGGTCTCTGTAACTTTGTTGTTCTGCTCCATCCCCAATACCAAAACCCACACAAGAATAAACCCAAAATACAGCCAAATTCTGCAAAAGCCTCTATCAAACCTATTGGAAAAATGGATCCCTGTTAAAAACAAGGTCAATCCTTCTACACCCGATAATCAAAATATTCTCTGTAACGCAATAAGGGGTATGGAAACAGGTTCGACCTGCCGACCAAAAGGCAAAAATTGACCGGGAAAGCAAAAGCTAAAACAAACAAACAAACTTACAGGTGGGTCAAAGCACCATACAAAATAAATGAATCTCTAAAGCAATTCAACCAACTTCTGATCATATAGCCCACAATATAGAATTTGCAAGTTTTGCGGCATATGAAACTATTCGACCCGATGCGAAATGAAACGCCCAAACCGTTTCGGCAACCCCTTTGAATCAACGGCTAAAATTGTTGCAATCGTCTAACATATAATCGTGCGGCTTACAAGATGACAGGTAGGCAGAGAGGAGAGTTGATTTCAAAGGGAAATGCCTTACGACGTAGATTCTGACCCCAGGCCCTCATAACAAAAGTATCGTTTACAGAAACACAGGAAATTGTGTCAACCCCTTTGGCCTTCAACTCATCGGCTTTCTCCACAAATCCTAATCGTTCTTGAATCCATTTGTCCTGGTGGACATGGCAAAGGTCCCTACTGTAGTTGTTCTTCTGTTGTAGGAGTCATAGCAGTTGTCGTGGACTCAAGTGAAGTAAATGTTGGAATATTTACATCTTGAGTTTCAATATTGTTGGGTGAAATCAGGGGTGCATTGGGATGAGTAGAAAAGACCAGAAACTGTGGATGACCTTGACCAGATGATCTGTGCCTCAAATTTTCTCTTCTGCTAAAATGATGCGCTCTGCCCATTGCAGCAGCTGCCAAGTGCTGCATAATTCATTCCTCAAAATCAGATTCATTGGTATAAGCCGGAACCTGCAAATTCACATTTCAACAGTTAGCCCTTACAGAAAAGCCCCATGTTATCAGAACAACATGGAATAATCTTCATTTGAAATTCGTTGTATCTCTAGCAGCATGAGGTGGAGGAAAGGAATACAGACATGGTGGAATTCAATTTCATCAACAGAATTTCAAGCAAACATCGGAGTGTTCGGAGACCGGCTTAATCTAAAGCTCCTCTCTTGCTCCACTCCTGCAAGCAACTCTTGACTGCAAGGAATTGAGTTATAATTAGAATCTGAAATGTGATTATAAGGAACTCCGTAATGAAGAAAAGACCAAAGACACAAATCTACATATCTCATCATAAAAACTCAGAAAGTGGCTTGGATAAAGCCCGCCATGGAGTGGAACAGAACAGACCTTTGTCTGATATACTGAAAAGAGAGGGTTTGGGAATGATGCGGAAAATTTTACCATATATCACAGCAAACGAATAAAAAAAATCTCCAAACATACCTTGCATGATGCTTCAAGATGAGGGTTTGCAAGCACATAGGACATTCCTTACTTCTTTGAGACTTGATTAAGAAAAGGGCAACTTTTAGCATATATCAGACCATGCAGGCCTCCTGGAATAGAGCTATACGTCAATACCAATTTATATATGGATAGTCTCAATGAATCAAGCAAATTTCATGAAGCAATTCACCATTCAAGTATGCACTGCAAATGGTACTCATGTTTACAGCTAGTGACCTTAAACAACCGATCAGATCTAACGTCAGTTAAGGTAACCAAAACCCATTTAGGCAGGAAGAAAATTCACCAACCAAAATACCTTCTTCGCCCTTGATTGAACCAAAATCCAATGGCTGAGAACCCATAAGATATATCTGAAACCCAAAATCAAATGCAAACAATGGAATCAGTCAAACATAAACCACATGAATTGGAAAAAAACATTACCGTAGCGGGATCATCATCCGTGAAGGGCTCAAGACAGATGTTGCAAGCATCATCACAAGGGTCCTGCACACCTCCTTCCACAAAAGCTGTCGCCGATGTCAAATGGGTCTCTGTAACTTTGTTGTTCTCCTCCATCCCCAATACGAAAGCCCACACAAGAATAAACCCAAAATATAGCCAAATTCTGCAAAAGCCTCTATCAAACCTATTGCCAAAACGAATCCCTGTTAAAAACAAGGTCAATCCTTCTGCACCCGATAATCAAAATATTCTCTCTAACGCAATAAGGGGTATGGAAACAGGTTCGACCCGCCGACCAAAAGGAAAAAATTGACTGGGAAAGCAAAAGATAAAAAAAACAAACAAACTTACAGGTGGGTCAAAGCACCATACAAAATAAATGAATCTGTAAAGCAATTCAACCAGCTTCTGATCATATAGCCCACAATATAGAATTTGCAAGTTTTGCGGCATATGAAACTATTCGACCCGATGTGAAATGAAACGCCCAAACCGTTTCGGCAACCCCTTTGAATCAACGGCTGAAATTGTTGCAATCGTCTAACATATAATCGTGCGGCTTACAAGATGACAGGTAGGCAGAGAGGAGAGTTGATTTCAAAGGGAAATGCCTTACAGCGCAGATTCTGACCCCAGGCCCTCATAACAAAAGCATCGTTTACAGAAACACAGGAAATTGTGTCAACCCCTTTGGCCTTTAACTCATCGGCTTTTTCCACAAATCCTAATTGTTCTTGAATCTATTTGTCCTGGTGGAGATGGCAAACGTCCCTCCTGTAGCTGTTCTTCTGTTGTAGGAGTCATAGCAGTTGTCGTGGACTCAAGTGAAGTAAATGTTGGAATATTTACATCTTGAGTTTCAATATTGTTGGGTGAAATCGGGGGTGCATTGGGATGAGTAGAAAAGACCAGAAACTGTGGATGACCTTGACCAGATGATCTGTGCCTCAAACTTTCTCTTCTGCTAAAATGATGCGCTCTGCTCATTGCAGCAGCTGCCAAATGCTGCATAATTCGTTCCTCAAAATCAGAGTCATCGGTATAAGCCAGAACCTACAAATTCACATTTCAATGGTTAGCCCTAACAGAAAAACCCCACTCTATTAGAATAACATGGAATAATCTTCATTTGAAATTTGTTGTATCTTTGGAAGCCTGAGGTAGAGGAAAGGAATACAGACATGGTGGAATTCAATTTCATCAACAAAATTTCGAGCAAACATCGGAGTGTTCGGAGACCGACTTAATCTAAAGCTCCTCTCTTGCTCCACTAATGCAAGCAACTCTTGACTGCAAGGAATTGAGTTATAATTAGATTCTGGAATGAGATTATAAGGAACTCCGTAATGAAGAAAAGACCAAAGACACTAGTCTACATATCTCATCATAAAAACTCAGAAAGTGGCTTGGATAAAGCCCGCCATGGAGTGGAACAGAACAGACCTTTGTCTGATATACTGAAAAGAGAGGGTTTGGGAATGATGTGGAAAATTTTACCATATACCACAGCAAACGAATAAAAAAAATCTCCAAACATACCTTGCAGGATCCTTCAAGATGAGGGTTTGCAAGCACATAGGACATTCCTTACTTCTTTGAGACCTGATTAAGAAAAGGGAAACTTTTAGCATATATGAGACCATGCAGGCCTCCTGGATTAGAGCTATACACCAATACTAATTTATATATGGATAGTCTCAATGACTCAAACAAATTTCATGAAGCAATTCACCATTCAGGTATGCACTGCAAATGGTACTCATGTTTACAGCTAGTGACCTTAAACAACCGATCAGATCTAACGTCAGTTAAGGTAACCAAAACCCATCTAAGCAGGAACAAAATTCACCAACCAAAATACCTATCTTCGCTCTTGATTGAACCAAAATCCAATGGCTCAGAACCCATAAGATATATCTGAAACCCAAAATCAAATGCAAACAATGGAATCAGTCAAACATAAACCGCATGAATTGGAAGAAAACATTACCGTAGCGGGATCATCATTCGTGAAGGGCTCAAGACAGATGTTGCAAGCATCATCACAAGGGTCGTGCACACTTCCTTCCACAAAAGCTGCCGCTGATGTCAAATGGGTCTCTGTAACTCTGTTGTTCTCCTCCATCCCCAATACCAAAACCCACACAAGAATAAACCCAAAATATAACCAAATTCTGCAAAAGTCTCTATCAAACCTATTGCCAAAACGGATGCCTATTAAAAACAAGGTCAATCCTTCTGCACCCGATAATCAAAATATTCTCTGTAACGCAATAAGGGGTATGGAAACAGGATCGACCCGCCAACCAAAAGGCAAAAATTGACCCGGAAAGCAAAAGCTAAAACAAACAAACAAACTTACAGGTGGGTCAAAGCACCATACAAAATAAACGAATCTCTAAAGCAATTCAACCAGCTTCTGATCATATAGCCCACAATATAGAATTTGCAAGTTCTGCCGCATATGAAACTATTCGACCCGATGCGAAATGAAACGCCCAAACCGTTTCGGCAACCCCTTTGAATCAAAGGCTTAAATTGTTGCAATCGTCTAACATATAATCGTGGGTCTTACAAGATGACAGGTAGACAGAGAGGAGAATTGATTTCAGAAAGCCTTACCCCGTAATTAAAAAAATAAATTAAATAAAAAGTAAAAATACCAAAATTTTAATAATAATAACCACGAAAGATGTGAAGAGTGAGACGACGTCCATAGTTTTGTCCGTTGGATTCCAATAAATATCCCAATACATACAGTTCATTCACTCACTGTTCGGTTCGGCTCCGTCATGCATGTCCGGGCAGTAGTGGGTAAAACTGCCTGCTTGCATCTTCTCCTGCACGTCGGTCCACTAGCTCGGCAAGGGAGAGGTGGAGTTACATTCAGTTCTTCTTAAATATCAGAAGTTTTTTACTGTAATTTTTTGGAAGTTTTTTTTGGTGGGTTCTTAATGTTTAATCTCTCTAAACTTTGGTTGGCATTTCAATGCACTGCACTTCGACGCTACCCTAAGGCGCTGCACTGTCTTGCTCGGTCAAATTACTGGTAAAGAACGAACTGGGTATGTAATGGTGTTGCAGATTTACGATTCAGAGTCCAATGCATGGACTAGGGTTTCCATTAAAGTACCCTTCTTCATTTATCCTCGTGGCAAGGGTTTCCATTCAAATAGAAAGTTTTATTGGATAATGGAAAGGCGTGCCATCTATTTCATGGCAGCATTCGATATTACATTGCCAGAGGTTTGCAAAATCATCCGCCCGTACCCAGCATTTCGTGATTTAAGTGGCTCCGATGGGCGATTGGTGTTAACACTTCACTTGATTTTCGAGGTGCTGGAGAATGGCATGAACTGCATGATATATGTATGCCCGAATGCCATAGGTTTTATTCAGTCGTAGTAAACAATGGGTGGGTAATGATAGTTGACAACCATCTGGAAGTATATTTGTGTAACTTGGAGCGAAAATCGACCCAGAAAATTTCATTACCAGGGCAGCTTCGCAGCGACATGATGATGTTTAAATGCCTTGTTTTAGCGTTCGAATCCAACAACGTTTGGTGGCCTTAGGCAGTGAGCAGTTTCAATGAAATAACTAATCTCTTAAGAAGCAAAGGTCCCTGCATTTCACACTAATTAACTCAATCTGTGCGGAGTATAATATGATACTGCCAAGCGTTTAGATGAATCAGTGAAAACAACCTTCCTGTAATTTGTTTGACGAGTTTTACAGGTCAGAGATTCTGTTCCAACCAGTACTCAGGATTCTATGTTTACAGAAAATGATTCTCTTGTAACACAGAATTTTGAATAAGACCAAATTATCAGAATATAAATTTTGATGGGAAATTATTCTTTTTCAATATGTAAATTTCAATAGGATGAAAATATCAGAATGCAGGAGCATATTCTTTATGAATTTTTAGTGTTAGAATTTTGTGTTTCAGTGTTTTTATAAATAATTTTGATTTTTAACATAAGAATTTTATGTGTTTTTAATTAATTTATTCTTAATTAGAGTGTTGCTTGCTAATTTTGTTCCCAAACTTATAAAATATAAATTATTTTAAAAGTTATTTTAAATTATAGATTTTAGGTAAGTTTTGTAATAAGTTAATAATTATTATTTCCTTTTGTGTTGGTGTATATGTATATTAATATAGCATAAAGTATACATAGTTAACTTTAATGCATGAGTAAATTATTATTTCTTCTTGTGTTGGTGTATATGTATATTAACAGAAAATAAAGTATACATAGTTAATTTTAGTGATTGGGTTAAATGTACATAGCAGACAGCCTAGCTTTAGTGCTTGCATTTGGTGTACATGCACATTAACATAACACAAAACACACTTATCTTTAGCTACATTTTGTTGCATGTGGTGTGGATGCACATTAACATAGCATAAAGAATACTTAGCTTTAGTTAACTTTTGTTAGCTTGAGTGTTTGCATGATGTTAAGCTTAAGTTAGGTGTTTTATGTATTGATCACTAGTGAATATACAAATTTTATTCTCTTTTGGAATTTTTCTCCATACTGGCAAGTTTATGGAATTATTCTCTAGCTAGGTCCTCTGGAAAGACCAATAATCTTTGATGCTTGGAAATTCCATTGGAAATATTGAGCCACAAAATCATTACACAGTGAAATAAAAACATCATACAATAATATCAGTTTTTTGATGTACACTGCAATTTTAGAATTGGATGTTCTAGAAGGAAAAAACTGTAAGATATAAATTATTTTTAAAAAATTCAAATTTGTGATTCTTAGGCTCTAATTACTATGTTGCAATTTGTTGTAGTTGATAACAATTTTCATCCATTTTCCCCATGATGGATTCCATTATCTTGAAAACTTGAATAGTACACTGGTTATTCTTTTTGTTGAACACTATTTTAGCATCATTCAAATACTTTTCATTAAATCATAGTGTAAGATGTTTTGTTCCATAAAAGTTGGATGAAAGCATGATTTGTACTCCATTATTATTTTTATTTTTGCAACATTTTCATATTTTCGATTGCTATGAGATTGAAGAGCTCTCTTCAATTGTGAGAGTGTTGTTCTCATCTTGAATGTTGATATGGTTGAAACATATTGAACATTTATGTAGATGAAACATATTAAATTTTGAGCTAGTTGAAACAACGTCTAGTATGGCTAGCCTCTTAGTTATCAAAGATCACGAGGAAGGTTATGGACCATTCAAATTAATTTGTGTTTGGATGTTCTAACTCTCAAGGAGGCTATTATGATGAGGATACAGTTTGGAAATTCCCTAATAATGGATATTTTGTGGTAACTAATGCTTTTGTAATCTTTTGAGAAAATTTAGAGATGATGGCATAATGTTTTCTTCTTTGATATTCCATGCATATTTCAATGTGATTTTTTCTCATGTGGAGTATATCATGCCTCTTGAGGCCAGAGGGCTTAAACATTCAAACAATTTGCAATTTTTCTAGCACAACTAGAGATAATAACATATGGTTTGTAACTTTACATTCATTTTTTAATGGAGTATTTTATGCATCTTAAGTTTGATGGATTTGGTTCTTTTTTATTTCTTATTTTCTTGATTCAGTGTTTTTGTTCCTCTTTCTTTAGGAAAAAACTTACAATACTTTCCATATGAGGAATATACATGTTTCATTGTTTTGAGAACTCTTAAGACTCAACAAAAATGATCAAAGTCATTATAAGAAAGTTCATCGTGTCCCTTGTGTGAATTGAAACAGGTTGGGGAGGATAACAATGATTCCTCAAAACCACTTGAAATAAACCCAACTAAACCCAAGTGAAACTCTACTATTCTTTTTATTAGAAAACATAAAATTCAAAAAATAAAATATGAAAAGTATAACACTCTCAAATCAGTGATTTTTTTAATAGAATAACATCAGTATTTATTTACTTTAGTGAATAATAACCTATTAATACAAGTATAAAAATCCTTGTAAATGCATAAGCCAAAATTTGAAATAATATCATTCTAAAGGTCACAATATTTTAAACCAAAACTTGAAACTATATTCATGGAAAAAGAACACAAAACTACACTAAACAAAAAATCCAAAACTAATAAAAAATATATATATTTCAAAAATGAAAAATAAAAAATAAAAAATAACCAACATAATTTTTTAATGAAAAAGAAATTATAAAGCATCCTTAATCACTCACTCACTTTTCCATGTATCACAACCTTGACTAGTACCTCTCTCCCATATGACCTCATAACCTTTTCTTCACCCCTCTCCTCCATATTCATTTTCCCTCTTAATCTTCTCTATTATAGACATATTTGGGCACTGCAGCCCCAATAACGTATGTCCATAAACCAAGGGCTCCTAAACCCCTAAAAGTGTCGTTTCATACCCTAAAGGAACAAGGTCAATTGATTACATCATTTCCAAGAGGTTCTCCCTCAAAACTAGACCATACAGACTGCTCCATTCTAAGGGTGCGATGCATCTCACTTGTTACACACACAGGGTGCGTGAAAATCCCTTTTGTAGGGTGTGATGAGTGAGAGTAGACAAATGGCAGAGGCAGTTTGCTAGGTGGAAACCAGAGAATCTTCTAGAAACTACTCATTTGACACTTGCCTCTCTGAATTCTCCTAGGGATGAGTAAGAGATCATGAAATCTCCAAGTGGAACCAAGAACTATCAGAGAAATGACACTAATCAAAATCCGAGAGGTTAACTCACCCCCTGCAAATATCTATATATGGATCCTTCATCCTAGAGATCCAAGGCCTGGAATTTTGTATTTTTGTAAGGAAGTGTTGATGGTTTATCTGTGAAACATTGTAGTGTTGGGTGATCTAGCTTTTTATGAGGTGAAGAGGGCTTTCATGCTGGAAGGATGGCATTGGGTCAGACCGCTGGGTTGTAATCGTCTCTTCTACTACTTCTATCAATAAAGTTATTTGAGTTTTCCTCCATATTTTTGTATATTTTTGAATCTTGTATTGGTCTATGCATTTTTATGGTTAATATACATCTGATCCTATATTGTTTATGGTTATAGATCTCTATGCTTTGATGGTATTATGCTGGTTTGACCCTACAGGTGTTCTTTGAAGCAGGACAAGTGAGGAAAGAGTGGCAAAGCTCTGTCAAAGGGGGGAGGAAACAAGCAAGGAGCCAAGTAAAAGACTGAGATTGGTACTCTCCGCTTCTCTCTCGTCTATCTCTCATAAAGGAAAACACAAGTAACTTTAGTTTTTTTGTTTCTAAGATAGCTACCCGTCTTAGTGGGGCTAGTAGCTCTAAATAGACATTAGTTTTCCCGATAAAAAAATGGAAACTCTGTTGGGGATGCAAATAATTTGATTGTTAGTTACTATTGTTTTCTTTATAAACTACAAATGGAGCCTAAAGTTAAGCAAGCTAGCCTTTGAACTACTTTTGCTATGCAACTGCAAAGTAGATCAACGCTACTTCAATCAATCTCTTGGTTTGTTTATGAACTGAACATCTCACTTGCAAACATCCTAAGTGCCCTGGTGGTAGCTCAAATATCCTCATTAGATCAGCCCCTATACTTTGTGTTTACTGTCTATCATTAGCTCAGCTTAAATCCCTGAACCTAGCTGCAAACTGTGAATGAAAACCATGCTCAGTCTCGTCCCCGGACCATTGCACTGTCTCTCATTGGTAGCTTGGATGCATCACACCTCCCATGTGTTTCAGTTGAGATGCATCATTGTTTCCCTTTGTTACAGGTGCAATGATTGAATGAGACTATTTCTGCCTCCAGATTTTGGTTTTTTCTTCATTGTTTTTAGTTCTATTCAGTACTTTTGTTGTCTATGATCAATATATCACTGGTGCTACCTTCTTCCTTTGTATTATTAAACATCCATTGATAAATAATTATGAATGTTTTTTTATGTATTTTTCATCATTTACAGTTCTCCTTTGCAAATAGTAGCCTAATTGAACTGTCGTCTTTTGATTTGAAAGTGTCACAAATGTTGTTTTCAGTCAAAGAAAAGAGAGTCGTCAAGTCTTCCTCTTTTAGATACTCGATTACACTTTTGCTATTGTATTTTATTTGAATCATCAATTCTTTGAAGTGTCAAAAGTAGTATTCAAGTCGAAATTGAAAGTGTCATCTTAGTCTTCCTTTCATTTTTGAACAAGAAATTGCTAAATTGTCACTTTGAGGAAAGATAGATCAGATCTATACTTAGTTTTATTTTTTTCATTCTCACATTAAGAAAAATAAAAAACAAATACATGCATGTGCATTTGCATTTAGACTCCATGCGGAAATTTATCTAGGACAAGTGCATCCTAGTGTGTGCTCTCTGCTCTATGTTGAAAGAATTTTACTTCCCTTTCCTTAGTGGGTAGGATTTTCATTGCTAAAAGAAAGTAAACGAGTGTTTATCCTCTTAGATTTCATATTTAGGAATTGTATATCTACATCACGCAGTGAACCTTAAAGGAAAACTTCTTAAGAAATATCAACTATAAAATAAACCTCAATGAACATAAAAAAACTTTGGAACCTAATGCACAACAACTAGAAGTCTAAACTAGAGATGTATTTCAGCGTCGTAAAGCCTGGTAACTATCATTTTCATCGTAAGTTGGGTGATTCCTTCTCTTTGATACGACAAGTGCCAGTACGAACTTGTGCTCCCATGTACCATCGAGTATATATCGAGAGACCATAATAGGCTATATCCTTTATCCTTAGGAAGCCATGTCTGCTGCCCTATCGATCACAATGCACTGAACACAACATTCGGGAAGATTGACTGCCATACGTAAAAAGTATTCTGCAATTTTGCGATTGGTCTGGTAATCCCTTTGTATAGATTTCGAGAGTAGTTATTTTCATCCCTTTTCAGACTCCTTAAAATAAAAGGTCCATCTGAGCACTTGTCACTTCTGGCTCATTAAAAATAGAAGAATACTAGAATCATCTTTAGCTTTTTCTGAACTCTTAAAAGTTAAAAAACCAAGTTGTGTCAAAGCGTCATAAAATTTATTTTAATCGGAATAACATCACTATTCCCTCGTTGGTCTTAGGTTGAGAAAATGGAGTCCACCAATCAAGGATTTCCCCTTAGGGGGAATCCTAGTCCTTTCTCTTCTTGGGGGATGTTGGTGCTCCACATATGGCTACATTGTCCCTTCCAAGGCTCACAATTGGCCTGCTAGTATGGCTTTTCTCAACCTCTGTCATTCAAAACACCGTAATTCCACTGCAATCAAATGAGCAACCATATGATATTGAAGTTGCTCCCCCACTTTCTACTTCGTTTGTTTCTCCCTCTCCTTCTTCCTCTTCGCTTGATGAAGCTAGTAATGCTAAAAACCAAGTAACTTAGAAGAAGAAGAAAGGGAAGGAGAAGAAGAAGAAGAAGAAGCCAATAACGAAAGGGGGCAACCATGCATCATCTAGAAAAAATCCACACACTGCAGCATCCAAAGCTAAATGTCCATGTGTCATTTGCAAAAGATACCACTACCATCAAGATTGTCCTTGCATCTCCCTGATCTTAAGGGACTGGTCTCCCCGCTTGCATAATCCAGTGTCTTCAACCTCTGACAATCATGTTGAGAGCACACCATCAACTAGTGAAAACGAAGTCAATGGACATAAAGGAAGATCCAAATTTCCCTGTAGACTATGTGAAGGTGATCATGCCCTCCACCGTTGTCCTTTCTTGGATGAAGCTAAAAGAGTCTTGGATAACCATCCTCCTTCATTGTAGCGAATTCCTCCTGGATATAAGAAACTCTTGCCGAGTCCATTGCTATTTGAAAATCTCACTAACACACCTTTGTTATCAGTCAAAGAAACTATCATTGAAGATAAACCCTCTGAGTCCACATCAGACCAAAGTCAACAGGTCGAAACGGTAGTCAACCCAGTATTATCTTCATAAAATCCACCTTCAGATTATACAGTCACCAAAGAGAATGAGAATGACACCATTCAAATTCTTTTTGTTAACATAGAATCTGATGAATATGGGGGAAATCTACCCATTCTTTTACCGCAGGAAGTAAGTTCGTTAGAGATTCATCCAGTCGCTTATTTCGTCCCTCATCCAAGCAATCTAGTCATTTCCTTCCATTGGAATCTACTAGCGAGACCCTGCCTACCCTCTAATGTACCATTCCGAATCATAGTACAAGCTTATAGAATGATCATGGCTGGTACTATCATAGACGAAGGGGCTTCCATGAGTATCCTCTCCTCAACTGATTGGATAGTGCTTGGTTTACCATCACTTCTACTTGAGATTCAAAATCTTTCAGGCTTCAACAAAGGAACCAGTTGACCATTAGGGATCCTTCCAAATTTGCCTATAACTTTGAGAAGGAAAACTGTTCATCTAAACATGATGGTAGTCCAAAGGCCTCTATATTATAATATACTCCTTGGGCATGACTACATTTACAGCGTGGGAGCTATTGTTTCCTCACTCTTTCGAGTGATGTGTTTCCTGTATGAAAGAAGAATGGTCCAGTTCGTTGACCAGCTTTTATTTCCCCATTAAAACACAACTACTAGTCAAATGCCATCCCTAACTAGTCTTTTTGCTCAAGGAGTGTCTTATCAACCTCCAGTCTATCCACCTGATGAGCGCGAGTGATTCAGTGAATGTGACTAAACCCAGGGGGCATGCGCCCTGGTTTGCTTCGGTAGGAAAACTCCAGATATAAGGTAGGTTTCCATGTAGGATATATGTCTAGTCTGACACACCCGTCCATTTAGGAAAATGCGATTAGACTGGAAAAGGATTCCCTCGTCAAAGGTTATGTGAGAGGAAGCTCCCACCATTCACCTTTGTCTATTTCGATGGGCAGAGCCAAGGAAGTGTTTTGTCTGCAAATGCAGACGAAACAACCTTGATTTAATGCAAGAACTTCCATATGGTAACCTGGAAAATATACTTCTCTTTATACCTGAGGGCATGCAAACCTTTTGTACGCAAGTGAAAAGTGACCACCGTAACTCTAACCCCGTAGTTTTTACTAACTTCAACTACTTAAGTTAGGTGATTGGTCTAGTCAACGATTCACCTTTTTCGGGACTGACAGGAATGAGAAATTAAAGGAAAGGTTTCCCTTCAAGAAGCTATCCTACCTAACCTCAGTATTTCTTTAACCCCTAGGATAGTAGTTGGTCGTTCCTAGCTTACATATAAAAGGCTCCGGAGTAAAGTTACGCATGGGGCAAGCTCCCTAGAAAATGAACCTACTAATGAGAGACATCCTTATTATATGACTGGCACGAGCAATGTTTCCACAAAGTTCAAGCTCGTTAAAAAATAAACCTAGTTATGAGCATATGTTCCCCCAGAGTTCAAGCTCATTAAAATATGAACCCACTTTCGGTAAATAACCTTTGTGATCTCATTACTATAAGCTTTGGAGCCTTGGTCGTGTTCTTACCATCACCTCCACATTTTAGCAGATCATCCGATCCACTTGATTGTTTACCCTTATTAGGGACAGCTAGGATGAGTGATTCTGTTAGCCATCTTCTTTACACTGTCATGATTGGAAAGTTCCAAACCTTACCTGGAATGAGCTGCTACAAAAAAATATCACTCGTTCCTCAAAGACGAGTGTCTTTTAAGCTCTTTTTAGACTTGTAAAATATAAAAAGATTGTCGAGCAATTGGCCCCTCTAGCTCATTAAAATGATTGGAAGTGTCATCCCTCCTCTATATTTTAATCTTTCTCGACCTTAGGGATCATTACACAAAAAGATAGAGCACTTGTCTTTTTCGGCTCGTTAAAGGGATTGGAAAAGTCATCCCTTTCGTATTATTTTATACTTTTTCAGACTTAAGGGATTATACTACAAAAAAGGATTACTGGAGTTTCCTTTCCATCTCTTTTTAGACTCTCTAAAACTAAAAAGGACTGAGTTATCTTTGTCATTAAACTCGTTAAAACAATAGCGACAAACTTGTCCATTACAGACAAGAGCGAGTTTTAATGTCGCTAGGCTCGCTAAAACATAGCGACATGTTTGCCCGAAGGGTAAATTATGGAACAAGGATATGTTGTCCTCCTCAAGCTTGACAAAAATAAAGAGGTACTGGGCAGAAATGATCGGGGAAAATTTGGGAAGAAAACTTGAAGCACTTCATTGGTAGTAGGTCGCTCTTGAACATGACACTTTCACTCGATCACCATGATCGAGTCGAGTTAGGTTATTTCGTTCACTAGTCATATCACCATTGGTCCTTTGTACCATCCATTTTTGGGGTTAACGCTACCAATCCATTTTCAGTGTCACCGATATGTTCAAGAGAAGTCGCTTAGAGTATTCACCAACCTAGCTTATGCCTCATCTGTTGCAATACCTTCATGCTCCATTCTTTCACGACTGTCACCCTGAACTTTGTATGATGAGACTGCTTTCACCTCCACAAAATCATTTTCTCTGTTTCATGTTGTAGATGTGGGATTCATTAAGGCCCTCATACGATGGGTCACTTCTTGTCAACATCCGCTCATTATCCAAAAAGTCAACTTAGGAAAAACCCTTTTAGTACTTTGAAGCTTGCATGCCTCAATGGCAAGTTTCTCACCTCTGGTGACAGGTTTACATCAATGGCCTTCGACTGAAAGATTTTATGTGGTGTTCGACATCAAATCATGTATTCACACCACATGAATTATACTACAGTACCTTGAGGGTCATCATCATTATCAGTGATGCCTCTCGAACTTATTAACAACTTACATCATTGGTTGGTAATCAAGTGATGTCTTTCCATGTTCGACATCAGAACATCTTTTCACATGGATTGACTTGTACTGTGGATGAAGATTGAACGAGTTTGAAGAGCCTAGATCTAGTTTCATCCATCCAAGCTGTGATATGTTCAGGAAAATAAAGACATCAAATGTACATCATAGCTGTACAAATAATCATCCAAGCGAAGGGATGATGGCTCTACCAGAATGATCAGTTTGCCAAATAGACAGTTGTCTGGCCTATGTACATGAAAATGAATTTATAAAGTTGAGCATGGGAATGCCCATCTGAGCTAGATCATGAAAATATTATGAAGATAATGTATTGTATTGTATCTTATTATAGGTCACCCTCCAGTTCAAAAAACCTTGAATCCTCATGATAAAGCATTTCACCCGACATCAGAAGATTTACGACCTCATGGTTTAGTAGGCAACTGTTACAGACATATTTGGGCACTGCAACCCCAATCACATATGTCCACGAACCAAGGTCTTCTAAAACCCTAAAAGTGTTGTGTCATACTGTAAAGGAACAAGGTCAACTGATTATATCATTTACTAGAAGTTCTCCGTGAACAACTGCTCAGAACTAGTCAAAACTAGACCATACAGACTGCTACATGCTAAGGGTGCAATGCATCTCACATGTTACACACAGAGGGCGCAATGCATATTGAAAATCCCTTCTATAGGGTACGAGGAGCGAGAGAAGAAAAATGGGAGAGGTAGTTTTCTAGGTAGAAACCCAGAGAATCTTCTAGAAACTGCTCATTTGACACTTGCCTCTCTGAATTCGCTCAAGGATGAGCAAGAGATCATGAAATCTCCAAGTGGAACTAATAAATATCAAAGGAATTTCACTAATCAAAATCCCAAAAGCTAAATCACCCCGCTGCGAATATCTACATATGGATCCCTCATTCTAGAGATTGAGAGGCTGGATTGTTGTATTTTTGTAAGGAAGTGTTGTTGGTTTCTTTGTGAAACATTGTAGTGTTGGGTGATCTAGCTTTTCATGAGGTGAAGAGGGCTTTCATGCTGGGAGGATGGCGTTGGGTCAGACCGCAGGGTTGTAATCCTCTCTTCTACTACATCTATCAATAAAGTTATTTGAGTTTTTCTCCATATTCTTGTATATTTCTAAATATTGTATTGGTGTATGCATTTGTATGTTCAATATACATCTGATCCTATATTGTTTATGGTTATAGACCTTTATGCTTTGATGGTATTATGATGCTTTGACTCTACAGCTATTCTTTGAAGTGGGACAATTGAGGAAAGAGTGGCGAAGCTTTGTCTAAGGGGGGAGGAAAGAAGCAAGGAGCCAAATGAAAGACTGAGGTTCCTACTCTTTACTTCTCTCTCATTTATCTCTCGTAAAGGAAAACACAAGTAACTTTAGTTAGTTTGTTTCTAAGATAGCTACCCATCTTAGTGGGACTAGCAGCTCTGAATGGACACTAGTTTTCCCGATAGCATTCTCTCCCTTCCCTTATCCTTATTCCCTCCTTTCCTCCTTATTAACTCCTAATCTTAACAATCATATCATCTGGGCCTTCTCTATTAATCTAACCTAAATATAACACTATCCTCTTTTAATAATTATTAAATTAATAACAATAATGATTAATTTAAT
Source organism: Pinus taeda (assembly GCA_000404065.3). Taxonomy (NCBI): domain Eukaryota; kingdom Viridiplantae; phylum Streptophyta; class Pinopsida; order Pinales; family Pinaceae; genus Pinus; species Pinus taeda. Next base: position 282,882 of record APFE031654476.1, read on the forward strand.
TTATAAGAGTTATTATTATTATTATTGAATAGCTTTATTATCCATACTTATTAAGTAATTAATACTTATAATAATAATTAATAATAACAATTCTTATCATTTTAATTATTCACTTTATTATTCTTAATTATCAATAGCAATAATTAATACAATCAATGAATCTAATAAAGTTTATGATGATTTAATAAATATCTTTAAGTAAAAATTATTAATTAGTGGGCTCTTTCATATTTCATAACTTTCTATTCTATATTAATCTCATACATTTTGCACTCTTCTCTATAGGTATTTTTCATGATGATGAGTCTTGGTGTGCACCCAAACATCGACTCATAAATGGCTACTATGGAATTAATTTCGAATACCAAACAATCTGAATTATTTCTCTTTTGGACAAGCCTTATTGAATCCTTTCACTCAAAATTAAGCATTACTAGTTTTTTAACACTAAACAACCTCAATTATTTTTCTTTTGGGTAAGCTTCATTGAATCTTTTCACTCAAAATTAAACATTACCTGTTCATGAATTGAAAATTGGTATGCACGATGAGCAATTAACTGATCCTTTGGGAATTGGTGCTTGATTAAGTAAATTCATAAACAAACACCATTACTTTATCTTGTACATTTTTTCTCAACAAATTATTGAATTGATATTAGTGTGAGTTCCCTACAATTTAATACAACCAATATTTACATAACCTTTAAAGATATATGAGAGACAACATAATAAACAAATAAATTAAATTTTGCATGTAGAATAAAATAATCAAACATTTTAGTGAAACTTTTTACCCTCTCTATAACCCATAGTTTAATTGATACTCAATATTTCCACAATTCATTAACCCATTGATGGTTCCTTGCTCATGCTTATTGTTCATAAATTTAGAACGTTTTGTTCTATTAATAGAGTTATAGTTTGGGAAAGAAGGGTTTAGGAATTTTTCTAATCCCTTATCAATGTTGTAATGTGTATTTGATTGTAGTAGATATGACAACTGTTGATCATGTTAGATTATTATTGTGCCTTCAGTCTTCTTCTTTTTTCTTTTTTCTTTTTTCTGTATTCTATCTTTAGGTTGGACTAGGAGACCATGAGTCCCCATATCACTCTATTGTGAGTGGGTCATTGTTTGATTCGTCTCTTTGTCATGGGATCAATGTCACACCATTCAAGGATATCAAAATCCAAGTTTTGGTTTTTATTTAGGAAGTTTCCATCTTTATCATAAAATATATTTTATACAACAAATGTAATTTAAATATGTACTATATGTGTTATTGTAGGTAATAACACATATAATTAAAAGGATATATACAATATATGCGATATATTTCTACACATAGATTTTAATAAATAAGACACTTATCAAGACTTACATTATTCTCTATAGGTGCTTCCATCTATTTGTTCCCTTTCATCCATATCAACACACCCATAATCATGGATAATATCTCTCACATGTGTTTATGGATTATTTTGAAAAATGTTGGTATAACATACCCTTTTTTACTAAATGAGAACTATTTTTGAATGCATTTCAATAATATTGTATCATTGTAACTTTTTTGGTAAACTTTACAAGTCATAAGTTTACTTTTGTTACAACCTTTTGTTTGTATTTTCAAGTAGAGAGAAATAAATATATTTGCAATGAGACTTTTTTATTCATGGAAATGCTACATTTTATCATGATAATGTAGTATTTGATGTAAATAGAAAAACCACATAATTAATATTATTTTTAGTTTTGGTGGTACTTAGACAAAATCTTAAGGCAAAACTAGCCTAGATGCACTCCAAACAAATGTTTAGATATTTGATTTACAACACCAGGTTTAGGATCACATCATACTAGGGTTTCATGGCTAGCACTTACGAGAGATTGCGAAGGGCAAGAAGTATGGATTTTCCGGCAACCGCAAGTTCCATTATCTTCCTTTTTAGGAAGGAAAACCACTTCTATGGTGGTCTTTAGGTGATCGCTCATCACTTATGTGGGAAATGGTTTTTTTGTTTTGGGAGCAATTCCATTAGGCTTCCTACACATGGGAGGGGGGCAAAAATGAATACTGCCCTCCATTGGCACTATTGTTCAGATTCCTCGGTTTGTGTGATATGCCTCCCAACCATTGGATTTCGTGGGGCAGATCCACGGTTAGGAACGTTCATGTATTTTTGTGGGGCTGGTCCATCAAACATCATTTTACTTTGTTGAGAAATTTCTTCCTTTGCCGGTGAATTTCTCAGGGTGATTGGATGATTAAGATCAAATATGCATTTCAATGGAGTAGGAGTTTAGATGAATTCACGGGTTTCTTCTGCTTTTTTGTCCACGTGATGCAAACTTTGTTTGTTTTTGCTAGGGTTAAGAAGCAATCTTTGTTAGGTTTAGGGTAATCCCTTAGGCAGTTAGCATTTTTCTACTGGAGTCCATGGTGTTGTTGGACTTTTGTACACTATGTAAATTTTTGTTGGCTTAATGATATTGAAGGTAATACTCTTGCTTCAGCAAAAAAAAAGAGAAGGGGCCATCCCAATAGAGATGATCTAAGGAGATGTAGCCGAGGAGGGGTGAACTCCTTTAACAATGGCTAGTCTATTACTGATTGATGCATGCTTCCATTCAATGTTTTGATTTAATGTTAAAAGTTTTTTTTGAAATTAACTTATGAAAACACACATAAAGGCTCATGTTTTTACTTGCTATTTTGGGGTACAATTCTAAAGCATATTTTTGTATTTTGATGAGGATCTTAGCATATAAAACTAATATTCCACATTAAAATCAAGTTGGTATCAGAGCACTAGTTTGCTTTGTGCAATGCGCAATTGACTGTTGTTTGCAAGTGAATGTGTTTCGAAGCTCAAGTGACGAGAAGGTTTTGGAAAGGAGAGCAAGATTGTTACAATGTCTACCACCACTTCTATCTCAAGTTGCAGTAGAAGCTTCAAGAAAATCATCTCCCAAGGAGGAAATTCTGCAAGAATGTTAGACGATGTGAAAGATTTTAGTAACTCTTTCTTAGACATGGAAAAAATGGCAAAAGTCCTCTATGAAGAGAGGAATAAAGAATTGCAAGGCGAAAACTCTAGACCTCGAAGAGGAGAATGTTCCCCAAGGGAAGGAGTAACAAGAATGGTGATAAAACACCAACTTGTCAACAATATTCATGTTTTTCTACAACCCTTATAAAAGATGCTAGTGTACAAAGTCCCTCAGAGAAGTTAGATGGAAAAGTTTTTACTTTTTTTCCACATGATGTGGAGGATGAGGTTCTATCAATACCCAAATTTAAGGAGCAGCCGAAAGAAGAAAGAAAAAGGGTCCAAGAGGACACATCTAGAACCAAAGGAGAGTTTGAAAGCTCTTGACCAAGATGGGTTACAAGGGAGGAGGCCTTTGAGTGAACCATCAAGGCATTAAAAATCTAATTGAGGCAAACAAGAGGCCTAAATATGAAGGCTTAGGCTATGTTGCAAAAGAAGAATGGTTTTCTAGTGACAACACATGGGTATTGTGTTCCTTTGCCATAAGAGAGGACATGGGGAGGTCAGATGTTGGAATTTGAATCTAGAATCAGTACCTGCTTGGTTCCTCAAGTGTAAGGAGAACTTGAAGTGAAAATCATCTCCAAAGAGAGATGAACAAGTTGAATAAGAAATGAAGCTAAGTTCTTCTTTCCATGCAATTTCCTCATGCAAGAAGCATAACCTAGAGGACAACAAAAAGAGGTATAGTTGTTCTATTAATTCAAATGCTTTTCATAATTGAAAACAACATGCTGATTTGAATAACATGTTGAGGAATGTGTTTCTATGCACCTTTTTCCTTCCACCTCACCACTGTGTACATATTTTCTATAAAAGGAAAGCAATCATCAAGAATATGTTTATGTCTAATGGAATTGAAACTGAAAAGATAAATTCTCATCCAGTGTTAAGGACATGTGAGACAAGATAAGATCAAAAGAACTTTTTCACTCATTGCAATATCAGTGGGCATTGTATTGTAAAGTGTTGGAAGTTGTGTCAATAACTTTATCCTATCAAGGACAAGAAAATGATGCAAGCACCAGAAGAGGAAGTGACAAAACAAAAATAGGTGCAAGATGCGACCATCCTTGAAGTAGCTCCAGAAGGAGAAAAAGTTCAAATCGATGGTTCATTTACTTGGTTGGGTAAGAAATGGGGTGACTATTTTTCCAGCTAAAGTTTGTAAATATTTGTTTTCCAGTAGTTGCATATCCCCATAGATGGAAAATTTGTAAAAGTGATGTTCATAAACAAATGACTTATATGCAACAATGTTTTCTTCGACATTGTTATGCTAGTTTGGCTCGTTGATAGTCAATTTGAATCGAAAAATGTGAAGTCAAGTTTATTTCACATTGTAAAATGCATTTCTATTTGTAGTTAAAAAAATAATTTTAAAAATGTTCTATGAGTAGTTGTTGCACATTTAGTATACTACAAATGTGTTGAGCACTCAGTTATACAAGTATTCACTATGTGAAACTTGTTTGGTTCATTTTTCAAAGACTTTTCGGGATATTATCCTTGATAAGGATATTGCAGAAGATTACCATGGGAATTTGTCTTGGGAGGGATGTTGCTCTGGATGGTCATAACAACATGGACATGCCAAGAAGAACATTGAACTTGAATTCTTTGGTCCGGTTATATTTCAAGTTCAGCTTGAGAAATAACCAAGACAAGTAGAATTCAATGCACTACAGTCATCAATTGGATCGAGTTTGGAAAAGTGAAGCAACTATACCTCCAAATGTTGAAAAATTGAAAGTGAACTTTTGGGGACCAAAAGTTTTTAGTGGGGAAGAGTGATCAGGAACTCAAAATTTTCCAAAAATTCAAAGCTATTAGGATGGTTTATAACCTAAACAACTGCATAGATCTCTTTGTCTTGATTTTGGTGCAACTGATTTCGTGGAAAATTGATATCATATGGTCAAGATATCATGTGTTGATCGTTTGCTCAAACATGTAAATTTTTTGCAGGTTTTGATAAGGATGCTGATTGGGCAGCCATATAGCCCAGTAATGAAAAGGAATACTCTTGGTATATTTCTGTGGTATATTCCTTCAATATATTCTTTAGAATGTTCTCAGGCTTGGTAGCATTGTTCTATTGGTCCACGTGTCTTTTGTTTGGGCAAATGAGGTGGTGACACGTGGCTAAGCCATAGGATCCCACATTTCCTCCTCGTAGTAATAGTTTTTTTTTTTTCTTATGGCAGACAGGGCGGAGGTCATGATGAACCCCATGACCTCCCATAGCAGAGACCATATAACTCACCAACGTTCCTGCGCCATGTTTCTTAACATGTAAGGGAGGAAGGTTCATAATAAATTTTATGTTCGCAATGTTTGGGGGGTTAGGTAGACTTAACCACCCCTCATGTGATCACCATAACCACCAATGGTCAAGGTCAATGAATATTAATAACAGCCACTACCAATAGATCCCATGTAAACACACCCAAATTAAACCACTAGCATATTATGTAACTGCTGGAGGGAGGGGCCAGCGTTAGGGGCTTGCCCCTAGGCGCATGGCCCCCCATATGACCAATCATTTGGATTTTAGGCCTTAGCGAATAAATTAATGGTCCTAAAAATCTACTAGAAATCCAGGGAATTTTCCCCTCCGTTAGCGAAAAATGGGGCAAATTTGTAGGATGATCTCAGATTTTGTGCAATTTGTAGAGCGTATAGTGGAGAACCTAGGAGAGGTCATAACTTCTCCAGTTTTTTACCAAATTGGGTGAAAAAAGAGGCTAGGTAGCCATTTTTGGACATTTTGGAATCATTGGAGTAGGTTTGAGAATCAAAGGATCACTTCTAGATAGGATTTTTTCATATTGAAGTCTATGGTTGCCATAGTGAACTAGAGTGTTGCTTCAGTTTATGGAGGAATTTGTAGATGGATATGACCTTGCAGAGGTTTTCTATTGTCCATGTGCTTTCTACAAAAACCATTACATCATTGTTGTACATTTTATTTCTCTTTTCTCTATGTTTTTTGGAGAAAATACTTGTTTATGTACTTCAAGTGGACTGTGGTAATGTTGATGCTCGTTGAGATTGGAGTATGGGGTCTTTGTGTAAGATGCCTTTGTTTGCTAAAAGTTTACATGTTGGACTCTAGGTTTACATGTATATTACATCATAACCCTTTTAGGAGTTTTTTTCTTTTAAGGAGAAACTAACCATTCCATTTCTCAACACGTTATGTACTCCTCTTTTCCAAACATTGAGCAGAATGAGAAGGGGTCATGCCATTAGAGCTAATCGAAGGAGCTGTAGGCGAGGAGGGGTGAACTCCTTTAATAATGGTTTGTGTATTACTGATTGATGCATGCTTCCATTAAGTGTTTTGATTTCATGTTTAAAGTATTTCATGAAATTAACCTAAGAAAACACACATAAAAACTTATGTTTTTACTTGCTATTTTGGAGTATAAAACTCTAGCAAATTTTTGTATTCTAATGAGAATCTTATCATAGAAAACTAATATTCCACATTCAGATCAAGTTGGTATCATATCACTCGTTTCTTTGTGCAAGGAGCAATTGATTATTGTTTTCAAGTGAATGTGTTTTGAAGCTCAAGTGAGGAAGTAAGATTGGGGTTGGTGCATTTGTGAGCCATAAGAGTTTGGTTTCCCTCCTTATAGCACCAAAAATATTAACGGTGCTAGACTCGTCAACAATCAAGAGATATCGCCAATATGAATTCCAAATTATACCTCACACCATTTTGTGTAGGAGTACCATCCGATATAAAGGCTGGGTTGCCAAGCTCTTAAAGATTTACTTGTCTCTAACTGTCAAGAAGAGAGGGGAATGCAATGGTGCCTCTGAAAAGCAAGAAGGTGTTCATGGTTAGTGTCCATTTGTAAATGTGTCAAAGTTATTCTAGGGGTGGAAGTCGAGCCTATAAGAGAGAGGTAGTAGTACACCCAAGAAGAGACACATATGAACTAGAACGATCTATCTAACATCAACAAAATAGTCCACAGAGGATGCAATGATTGCTAGAACCAAAAAATGAGAAAAAAATTTCTAATGTCCTGTGGAGTATTCTAGAAGGATGGGTCAGCAATAAAAACCATTAGAACAAATTGTCAGTAATATAAGCACTAAACAACCAAAATGGTTCAACTATATTAGCACATGTGAAAGAAAACATGAAGTACAAACATTTGCAGAATAGTTTTAAAAACAATCATAATCCATCCATGAATAACATGTTGGCCTTGAAGGCTTCTATTATTAAGTAAAATTTCCAAGGCACATGTAGACAATGAACATCACTAGCTCTATTTGTGGAGCATTGGAGCAATTCCTTTCTCCCTGAAATAACTTGCTTACCACTCTAATGCTTTACATGAGGAGCCAAGGTAAAAAGTCCTCTGCTCTTATAATGAGGGAGTATATATAACAATGAGGAGGTGATGCTTCACCTTCAGTTCGACTCTTCATATACCCTCATGATTGTTTGACTTCATATGAATTTTCAACTTTACATGAATCTTCGTATTGCACACATGTCCTTCGGACATTCACTTTACACTATATTTATGAAACATATGTTACATCATTGGCCACAATGTGTGACATGTGACCACTCATGACATAACATGACATGACACTATTGACATTAACTACTCGATGATGTGCCAATGTCAAGCCACTAATTTTTTTGAGTGCTAAATTACTTCTTGAGAATTCGTTTCTTTTCACCTCCACATGGCTTGGTGATAAGGAATCTTCAATAATCTCAAGTGTTAAAAGGTGGTCAGAAACTAGTGTCTCTTCACTTTTCTTGATTGGTTGGATTATGTGTTTAGCTATAAGTGTGTCTTTCAACATGCTTCCATCCTTCATTTCCTTCTACATCATCATTCCATGGTATTATAGAGTACCTGCATCTACAATTCACTCATGACGAGACTACATCAGTCTAAAACCCCCTAGTTTAAGCTAGTAAATTTTGATCCATTAACTGAGCCAAAATTAGGTGACTGGCGAGGAGAGAGGGCTCACTGACTGTGCAACTAGGCATTTCAATCAGCATTGGATGAGGCTTGAGCCCTATGATTTCACAATGTACAATTCAAGCATGATTGAGGGAAACAACTACGTAATTCTGAGAGCTAGTGGGACACGATGAGGGGATAGGCACTAAGAGGGAATAATACAAATTTTTGGGAGAAAGGGGAGGTTGGGATATTACACAACTATTTATTTTAGAGGCTTCAGGAATGATTCAAAGGCTTGTGATTATGCAGTGTATAGTGAAGGCTAGATTGGGATGAAGAATTGCACAATTATGGAGGTCAAGGCGAGAGCTTCAACATAGAATATGTGCAGTGCAACAGTACTCGGAGACATGATCTATGAATTTTGCAGTGCAAAACAGAAAAGTCATAGCTAGAGGACTAAAACTCCATAATGTGCAGTTCAGGGAGGTCAGGTGTAGCCAAGTTGCTTGGTCGAGAAGACTTCTCATAAATGGCTAAGTGTAAGACCAATTAGACTGATGTGAATAGTAATAATAATTTGACTGGGATATCACACTTGTAATAATTGATGACACAACAACATAGATCACCCAAGACACATGAACAATTCATTTCCCTCCTTGTGACAACTTTATGACCAATTACGATAAGTGTAACGCATATGATACACTTTACGATGAGCATGACTACACTTTTGCTACGGTCCTTAAAACTCTATGAATGAGTTTGAAAAATGTTTACATGGTTAGAATAACTCATATACACAAAGGTAGATGCTTGAAACCACTAGAACAAGATTCTACACATTGTGCACTAGTCAATCATGCGAAAATATGATAGTTTACCCAGCTTGCAAAGGGGAGAAAAATACTTCAAGAAACTACATGAAATGAGTTTTGATGTTTATGAAAACAATGTAAAAGACCAAGGAAGGATTCGAAATTGAGTGTAAGGAAACATTTTGGAGGGTGTTTTTGTAGCTACAATAGGTTCCACTCATCTAGTGGGGATTGCGATAAACCCTAAGGGAACTTGGATTCATTTTGTTACGAGTCCCATATTCATGCTTGCAATATGGCACAAGGGTGTTTGGATAAAACAAGGATTTGGTTCAGCCAATCTATAGTCTGATGGTTCATGGAAGTCCCAGACTTGGTTGGTTTATTCATTCATTAATAATGGTTATTTCTCCTTAGTATTTCATGATTAAATATATTGGTTTATTTATGATTCTTATGGTTATGATACCCTTTTTATTTCTCTTAGTTATATGTTGGTTATGAATATGTTTTATGATAGACTTGATGTGTGGCTCTCATCATGTTTTGCTTTGCAAATGAATGTACAATAAATATATTACCTAATATATGATAATGCAGCTATTGTGATAGAGAAACAATGCTTCTTTACGAAACTCTAATAAGTATGAGACACCTATGCTTTGATATGTTGTTATGACATGTAGATTACATATTTGTTACATGTTTGAGGAAATGTTTGTCCTGCCTAGTAGGAGCCACATCATGAACTTCTACCATTGGTTGCATTAGTAGCCTTATTCCATTATTATTTATCATTTCTTGGAGTTTCATGAAGTTATAGGCAGTGATCTGAGTCTTGGCCCTAAAAAAGTGGCACACGATCCAGGGTCACTCACTTAGAACTAGCTGAAAATGTCCACAGTCATTGGCATGCCTTATTGTGGGAGTGAATGGAATTCCTGAGTCACATACATGACTTGTCATGGGAGCAAATGGGGGTCCATATCAATCAAATATCAAGTTGTCTCAGGGTTTGGTCACCTAGAAGGGTTGGTTGGCTCTTGATGGTCCTGTAGCATGTGTGGAAGATCAAATTGGTTTGGTTTTGTCAATTACATTTCCTTACATGGGGATTTGAATCTCATCTTAGTTTCCTCTCGTCACATGTTTACCTCAAGTAGACTAGTTAACTTGGGTAAATGTGGGAGGAGGGTGTTAGAAGATCCCTATGGTTCGACTAAGAGTAACTAATACATGTTAGTGACATGGAATGTATGGTGGGGCTATCTGCTATGGGAACCACTATGTTTCTTGCATTTCAAACCACCTCTAAGTGGCAAAAGAAAGCATACGATAATATTTTTATACCAAGTATGATACTGAGTGAGGATGACTCTCGAGCCATGAAGGCTTTGATCTACGACCTCAAACCCCAAACACAAAACCATTTTTAGAAGTTGTTTTTCTTAGCACTTAAGTGAAGACCCAATATAATTCCCTCATGAATAACCAACCCTCACATCTAACAATTGAAATTACCATGTCATTCCTTGACAAAGTTGCTTATTTTTTCAATTCCTAGCAGTGTGTAATCATTGAATACACTAGATTCAAGACCTAAGACATCCAATCTGTCCCACATTTGAATCCTTTGTTTGAAGTAGAACTTGCAACATGTGAAGGAAAATTTTAGCAAGAAGAAACACATGCAAAAGCCCCACAGTTGGAAGAATAAGCAATAACATTATCCAAGGATTGACTCGGGGATGAGTCAGTCAATTGTGGTTGGGGCTGGTTGCATATTTCATTTTGGGGGTTATAATTTTGACACATTTTGACCACGTGTGACTGAAGGGTACTTTCACAAGAAATCACAAAGGAAAAGGGATCAAATCTGCCAATATTTGCGAGAGATAGAAGTTGGCAAGTGGAAGGTACGGGAAAATGCAAGTGTAGCATTGTTCACAAAGGCTATTGAGGAGAGATGGAGCAGTTGCAGAAAAAATATTAAAGACAACAAAGAGTAAATTTTGTAGTATCTGAGGGGATGATTGGAACTTCAGGTGAGTGAAGTTTATAAGAATCGAAGGAGAAGACAATAGAGAGGGAGCAAAGATCATATTCTGAGATTTTGTCATTGGGTTTATTAAAATTGATTTTGTTCTTAGTTTTTCTCTTTTTGAGCCAAATTGTGTAATGATTCTTCTAGTTCTACTTGAAGGGCCAAAGTTCCAAGATGTAATGATCATTTATGTTTAGTGGAAAGAAGTTCTGGGAATTTTCTATGCTTATGAATGTGTTGTTTTATATGGTATTTTTAAAATTTTATTATCCATGAATGAGAGCATCACCTATCTCTTTGGATGTGTTGCAAGTCATAATTTGTACCTATTGCATTCCTAATAATGTGATTCCCTGAATAGATGTGGATGATAATTGTTGCATAACACCCCTCGATGTTTGGTTCTAGTCCTTATCCTACTCAAGTCTTGGGATACCTTGTGTGAGACACCTTACTTCTTCAAAGTAAGTTGAAATGTCAGTGTTGCACTAGACTACAAGGTACCTTTCTGTTGGCCCCTGCGATTGAGCCCAAGGTCTTTATCTCTTAGAATTTTTCACCAACACCACTGATGAAAATTTGAACCTTTTTCTTCTCATCCTTAAGGTAAGGAGCGTATCTCAACAATTTTAGAAACTTGGTTGTATTCTCTTCATCTGTCATAGATCACATCTTGAACCGATATAATTCCTTTTCCCTTTCATCATAGTATCTCTCAAAAAATTACTTCTTTCCTAAGAGTATTTTAAACTCATGCCAACCCAATTCTTCTACTTTGATGCCTTTGATACACTTCAAGTCTTCCCACCAAAAATTTTATTTCCCCTTGAAAATAAAAATAGTTATCTTGGCCTTCATATTCTTTGCATAATCATGCAATTTTAAGAAGTTCTTCATCCAAAGTAGCTGTGCTTCTGCATTTTATGGTCTCCTCATATCTCCATCAAATGTAGGAGGCTAGGATTTATTGAACTCATCTAGAAAGTATCCCCTCTCACTCCTCCTATAACGGTCATGGAGGTGATGAAAATGATGTATCTATAGACTAGATCTAGAATAGAACCCATAAGAACTACCTCCCATGCCAGGTGTATCCAACCATATTCCACCTCTAATTATGTCAACCTTTTCCAACTTGTATCATTATCGAGAATCTCTACCATATGCCCCATAATCCTTTCCTCTTATCCATTATTGATTAGTGGTTGTACTTGTCTCTACAAATATAATAAGCTCTAAAGGATCATTGCATTAACCTCAACTTTCTTTTCCTCAGCCCTGGAAATCCTTTCTTATGACTCAATTATCCTGTCATTATTTTCTTTACAACTTTTGATTTCTTCTTTCAAAAATTTTAGTTTATATATTATATCAGGAGATTACTTATCTCATTACTTCTTAGTTGATATATAAGGAGAGTCACATGATATGTAATCCGCAATTATGCTCATAATCTATGATATTCCTCTTCCTACAAACATGCGCTGTTAGATAAATAAAATATACATAATCAAAATCATACCTTAGTGAAGTTCAAGGGAGGCTATTTTGTCTACACAAATTAGTCGAAATTAGCACGATATACATGCATAGATATAATGACACCAACTTATCAACCTATTGACATCATGCATGATAAATCAATTATAACATCAACTATATACATAAGAACTATAGCCACTGCAATGCATGCATATAAATGACATGCATGCATAACAATCATAGCTGGCCCATCCAATCCAAGTGTTTGATCTTGAATGCTGTGATACCAATATGTGGTATCAAATATCACCCAAAGAGAACGAAGTCCACTATGATACCACTTTGTAACACCCCACCCAATATTTATCCACTTTTACAAGCTACCAGGTAAATGAGAGACTGGGTGCTACTATGACATGACTCGACCTCCAAGTTCCAATTGTGGAAGTGGGGCTTATAATTCTAAAACTTATGATACCCCTTAGGAGAACTAGACACCCAGATGTTAGTCCACAACCTTTGATGACCACATTATAAGCTAGAACTGCCTTTTCACAAGTCTAACCCCAACCACACCCACAAAAATGGAAGAGTGTGCTTATGACACACTTATGAGGCCCAAGCCACATGCGCAAGGCCGCTTCCATGTGATTTTGACCCAAATCCTCTAGTTCTTTGCATGTGGTTTTGACATCTGAGCTACATTTTTAGGTTAGCCTCTAGACCACTGCTCAAAATTGCCTGTAACTTTCCATAATTGTAATTAAAGTGATGAAAATGCCAAACATTTACACTTTAAGAAAGAACTTCACCTATATTGCTTAGAACATGAAATACATTTCATTAAACCTATGATAGACATGTAAGCTATAGGTCATGAATTCATATTTGATTATAAATCTTTCAACTCCATCTCAGAGTCACCAAGAATATTTAATTCCCTCATGAGTAGTTGCAAAAACACTTGTTATCCCCTGCATTAATCAACCTTTCAAATACTTATCGAATCATGAAAAAGAGACACAAATATAGCACATCATAGATCCACCCTTATAACTAGCACATAACCAGAATATTAACCATGAAAAATAATCCATTAAATCAACACAATAATAAGTACAAGTGCTCGTAGATCACAATAGGAAAATAACTCTTATTAACTTATGTAAAATCCAACAAACCCAGGGAATTCCACATACCACCTGACCATAGATTGAGATGAACGAAATATTTCTTTTAGCCAATCACCCTCATGCCATATTCCAAGCATGAATGTGGGATCTCATGCTATAAACCAAGACATAACAACTAGGGAATCCATAGGTTAAATCACCTCCACCCTTCAGCTACCGTAATCTCACCTAAACTAGTCCCAAGGTCAAAAAACCAAACCAAGAGTGGATGCCTCTAATTTTATTTACCATACATTGAGAAATTTCACTGTCTCGGCCCACCTATCAAAGACTTCCTAAAAACAATCTCCTATCCTAACACTTGGCAATTTTCTTGAGACTATCTCACCTGGTTCCAAAACCTTCTGGAAATCCAAATCTCAACTAAGAATGAATCCCATCACACCATGGATACCTATAAAATGACAAGGAAATCTTGAAAGAATTGTCAAACTACGAAAACTCCATGCCAATTATAGAAAATGAAACAAATAAACAAATTCATGTACTATACATTGACACCTTAGTTGGGAATCATACATGGAATCTGTTACCTGCAAAACCCTCTTCTTGAAGTTGTTCATCGAACCTTCTCCTTGTTTTCCTTCACTTTCCTTTTCTTTTCCTTTTCCTTACCTTGTTTTCATTTGTTTGTCTTTGCTTGCTTCCTTGCTTTCTCCTTTTGGATCACCCTTTATATCTCTCTCTCTCAAAACTGATCCAAGTCAAAACAAACCAAAAAGGTTGTGAACTATTTATTTGCTACCTTTTTATTATTGATGTCTTCCTTTTATTCATTTTCTTTCATCTTTCCATTAATTTCAGTTGCATGAAAATTTGTGTCTCTTTACCTTCATTTTCTCTTATTTTCCTTTATTTTCATAAATAAATGCCAATTATTATCTATTTTCCTTTTCCATTGCCTTTGCCAATTTCCATAGCCATAAATATATTAAAAGTGGTGCCCGCTATAGTTCTTTTTCCTAACATTCAACTTAGAATGCATGTCCCATGACCTTGGCCTTATTTTTCCTTTATTTCATTTATTACATGAAAATTTAACCTAGGTTTGTTATAGTTCATGCTTCAGACTATCAAGAGGAGTGAGTAGAGCCAACAAAGCTAGTGAATTGTTAGAAATGTTATAGAGACTAGGAAGAGGCTGACTTGGCCTCATAACACATTGCAAGATGTAGAGAGGTAAGTAGATCCCAATTGTAATTTCAGGGAGAGAAAACAGCCAAAAAGTTTCTCGATTTATATGGCATTGATGAGCCACATCATTGATTTTGAGACTTTCAGTTATGAGGAGTACACAAAAAGCTGACAACTTTGGAAGGATGCCATGATGGAGGAATATTAGTCCATTATGAGGAAGGATTTGTGGGAAATAGTTCTGATACTAGAGGGGAAGTCAATAGTGAATTACAAGTGGATTTATAAGATCAAGCATGTAGCATATGGCAACATCAAGAAGTAAAAAGTGAGGTTTGTGGTGAGATGGTTCTCTTGGAAATAGGGATAGGAATATGAGGTGAAATTTTCTCCAGTCGTCACGTACACTTAAATTAGTATTATTTCTTCTCTTGTTTCAATTATGGGTTAGAGGTTGTAAAAAATGGATGTAATGATTATTCTCCTCAATGGTACGATTGAGAAGGAGGTGTACATAGAGAAACCTTAGGGATTTGTGATACATGAGAAGGAGTTCCATGTTTTCAAATTGAAGAAGGATTTGCATAGACTCATGTACACACCTAAGGAATGGTATTCCTAAATTAATGGAAACTTGTTAAGTCTTGGCTTGGAAAAGAGTAATGTAGATCCTAACCTTTACCTGATGGTTTTTGATGGTTATCCTTTTATCTTTGTGTTGTATGTTGATGATATATTTCTCACAGGGGAAAAGAGGTTCATTTTTTGTTGTAAGAGGGACTTAGATTCATAGTTTGAGATGAAAGATCGTGGCTTGATGCATTATTCCTTGGGATTGGAGGTGTGGTAGAGACTTGGGAGAGCTTCTTTGGACAAGGGAATAACATATCTCATATCTTGAGAAAATTTGGTATGATGGGTTTCAAGTTGATGGCTACACCTATGCTTACCACTCTAAATAATCAAAGGGATTCTGCTTTAAATTTAGATTGGGTGGATCCCACTATGTATAGGTAGTTGATTGTATTCTTTATGTGCTCGGTTAACACCAAGCCAAATGTTTTATTTGTTGTGAACACTCTGAGCAAGTATATGGTTAAATCTAAGCATGCATATTGGGTTGCAGTGAAGCACAAGTTGATGTACCTACATGGTAAAATTGGATATGGTTTGAGATCTGTTTCATATGGTGAGGTGAGGCTATAGAGGTATGTTAATTGTTTATTGGTTGCGAAATAAATCGATATAAATATCACCTTGACATGCTAGTTCAACTTGGGATCAATTATGATATCCTTATTTAGTAGGAATCAAACTTCTTTTGCACTCAATAAAGTAAAAGAAGAGTATATCATAGTGAGTGCCACAAGTCAGGAATTAGTGTGACTTGCCAATTTTCTTAGAGGGATATTTGATCAGGTGGTAGATAAGGCCTTAATATATTTTGATAATCAAATTTGTGTAAATATTTTGAAGAATCCAATATTTCATGATAGGTCGAAGAACAATGAGATAAAATATCACTTCATTTGAGATATGGCGTAGAAGGAAGCAATGAAGCTCCAATACATATCCACAAATGAAGAAATTGTTGGCATTTTGACCAAGCCTATGTGTAGGGGGGAGGGGGTTATACTTCTAAGGTAAGCTTGGCATGCTGCAAAATGTCTCCCTCATTGAGAGGGAGTGTTGATGGTTTTATAGCATCGGGAAGACATTCTCCCATGGTGTCATGTTAATTTGACTAAGGGAGATTGATACAATCACCCATGGGTCCATGTTGAGTTGGATAGTGTTGAATGGCCTAGGGGAAGTCAAATTTCTCCCATGGTACCATACTAATTTGGATAGGGGAAATTAGCCCATGATGCTCACATTGTACTCTATGATGGGGTGATCTATTTTTTATAGAGAAGGTTTGAATTATTTATTGATTGGAGTCTAATTTTGATTTATGATGTAGGCTCCATTAGTGAAGGCATTTCTTGTGTTGAGGTGCACCTTGATGAGTCTCCACTCAACATTAGAGTTCTATATAAATAGACAAGCATGTGAGAGGAAAATCATCAACATATCAAGTCCATTGAATCTTTTCTAGTGGAAGAGAAATTTGGCCAAAGAGAAATATGTTGCCGCAAATTACCTTGAGCAAACCTTAAACCCTAAACCACATGGGAAGATAGTTGAGCATAGTTTGAATTTTACCACAACCACACATGTGAGGATTTGAGTAAATTGTCGAATGCATGGAGAAGTTTGACCATCATTTAATGCCTTCTAATTTTTTATTTGTTTGACCATCATTGACTATAGAATAGTTTTACCAAGTTTGATTAGTATTTGACTTGTATTATGAGCATATATTTCTAGACAAATTTCTGATTTGTAAAACTTTATATTGAAAGACAGTTTCTCCTAAAGAAAAGATTGTTTGTTTTTCTCCCAAGGTAGAAAATTATTTCTATTGTGCGTGGTTTTATTTCATTGAACTTTATCATTTCCACTACATTTGCTATTGATATTTTTTGTATATAATTGTTCAACGATATTAGTGGCATGAGGAAGATCATTTGAAAATCATTAGGAGGTAATTATCAGGTCATAAAATTGTATTCCACTGCACATGTTATATAATTTCAAAAAATATAAAGATTGGGTTGTTCTTTTATTTTCTATTAGAGTGTGCAAATTGCTATCATAATATTCAGCCAAGAAAATTACTCTTGTTATGTTAAATATAACTATTTCCTCAATCTGTGTCATAATTAGAAGTATGATTCCTCTGTGTGTTAACTATTTGATTAATGGAAATTGAAAGATTGGTTGTATATCATTGGGGCTTTGCACTCGAAAGTTGAATAGTTATGGTAATTTGCATAAAATAATTTAATTGATGTCAGTGTTCATGTTAGTGTAACTCAGGTAAATAAAAATATTGGTTGTTGTTAAAGATTTGAAAGTTTGACTTGAAAAGGTGGATTATTTAATTCGCTCTCGACTAATCCCCATCATAATTAAATTTCTTGGAAATTTTAGTTTGGAAATAAATTTCCATGCTTTTTTTGGAATCATTCAAGTGGTGTTAAATTCAAGTGGTATTGAATTCATTCTTATACTGTGGCAAAAGGTTGTCTCGAATAAGATATTAGGATATGTCTTCCTTTCAAACCCATTTGGTTCAATGAGCACGATAAATATTTTCTCAAGTATATTTAACATTGACCCTTTATATGATCCAATTTTCATGAGTCCATTTGCAAGTGTTTTTGGGTAAAATAATATTTTTGTGTTAGAAGAATTCTTTGAAAAGAAAAATGGTTACATTGATGGCCATGAGTATGAAGAACTATAGTTCGCTTGGCAGGATCTTGTAATTGAGGAGACGTCATTTAATCACAAGGAAGGGCATAACAAATTCGGTCAATAACCTATCTTTGAATATCTACATGATGATCAAGGAAACACATGATTAAAAGTGTAGTAGAGATGGAAAGGACATTAGAGTTTGTTTAGTGGAGCTAAGAATTCTTATCCAAGGCAATCATCATCTCAAATTTACTCATCTCAAATAAGTAATGTAACCTATGGATGAGAAAACAAATCATATTATACATCCTCAAGAACCAAGACAATGGACCCTAATGGGGTGACTCACAAGGAGCATATTGAAGTAGATAAAACCTTGTTTGTGTGGAATGAATTGTGTACTCATACGCTTGACACTAGAAGCAATGCTTGGAAAAATGTACTGAGTAAGCATGCACTTCCATATTATGATAATCCATATCACAAGGTTTACAGTGTCCCATCATGTAACACTAAAATAAAGGAAAAACAAGACTTCAGATGATTGTGATCCAAGCTAAATAATTAATCTATTTCTCTACTAAGGGGACATGTTGACATAATAATAGAGAAAAATTTGGAAAATCGTTATTTAGGTTTTGTTATGTTCTCATTGAGATTGATTCTCTTATTTAAATTTCATATCCTACTATTCAATAATTTGTTCAAACTACTAAACTACCTTCTAATTCAATTATGTTTTCAAATGTCGCCATGTTGAATGTGAGAAAAAATGTGTGGGAAACCTCTCTAGCATGAGTAGTGCCTCATTTGAGAGTTGCATCTCACTTTCTTTACTTTGTCTTTCATATTTTTTGTTTCTATTACAAACATGAAAATAATTGTAAATTAGAAAATATTTAGAAATTGGATTAAAAAATATCCTCTTTAAGACTCATGTTACTCATATTTTTTATATAGATGTGAAGTTTGGGGATGAAATATCTTCAGAGAATCTTGGAGAAAGATATAATAGATCCAAAATAAATTTATAACCTATAATCTCAAGATTAAAATAAATATTCGTTATGAGTGAGTCTTTCATCCATTAATAGAATGACTATGATGGGATTACTAATGCATAAGAACAAGTTAAACATTATGAAAAAAAGAGGTTTTCTAAAATTGCTTCAACCTTTGGTCACAACCACCTTTAATAGAATCTAGAATAACACAAGGATGTCTAGTCTTGACTAAACCATTGGAGAATAAAGGAAGAGATCATTTCATAGAATATGGATTAAACATATTTTACATCAAAATTTAAGGAAAAACATTAGTGGCACATAAAATTAAGATATGATATGGAGGTGATCAACTATAACATAGAAGATTGGAATTATCTCTCCATTCTCACTAGAATAAAAAAGAAAATATGCATTATTAAAATATAAACAAATTCCCATGAGTTATATTATCAAATTTGGTTTGAAATAATTATGAAAACATCATGGATAAAATAGTTTGTCACCTTTACAATACTAAGACATTGAAGACAGAAACATATATATTAAATCTCATTTTAAAAAGATTTGTCAAACTACAAATCTTCTTCACCTTTTAAATAGACAAATTTACAAGGATCTTGGAATGAAGATGAAAACATCTATATTAAATCTCATTTTAAGAAGATTTGTCACACAACAAACCTTCTTCACTTTTTAAAGACATAAATTTTCAAGGAACTTGGACTGGTTTTCTAAATGTTTTTTAAAATAAATTGCTAGAAAATTCTAAATAGTTATCTAACCTATAAATTTAAACCAAATTTTCTCTTAATGAATGATAATCATTATTTAGTTATGAAAATTATATAATTATATTAATCAGAAGTTGACTTCAATATATGTTAATCACCCCATGAGCATAATCATCATATAAATTACAGAGTATCACAAATATGGGGGAGATGTTGTAGTGATCTATAATATAAAACATTAAATCAAATAATAATAACTAGCTTAACCATTAAATTAAATGTTTGATAAGCCCCAATAGGCATCAATCCATGATAAGCATCCAGATTGATACATGTCACATTGCTAAATTAAAAAAAATCAGAATAACTTTAACTTAAATTACTATTATTATCAATTATAAAAAGAATTAATAAATAAGTTAAATATATATACATTTGAAAAAACATGTGACAAAATTCTTAATAATGCAAATTCACTCTCACTTTACAATATTCTTATCTAAATATGACTTGTTACAATACCATGGGCAAATACCACTACATATAAAGACCACATGCCTATCTAAATATGACTTGTTACAATACCATGGGAAAATACCACTACTTATAAAGACCACATGTTGATAGAACATAATTTCATTTGATATGACACTTGTTCATATAACATTTTTTTTTAATTTATCAACTTAATTAAAAGGGTAGAAAATACATAATTACTTTTGAGGCAAATCTCAACCATTGACATGTAAATAATAATAAGAATATGTTAAAATATTCCATGAAAGTTAAATCCATACAAGACACCTAATAATTATTGATAATTAAATTAATATGATGGATATGTCATTAAGGTAATAAAAAATAATAACAAATTCGAAGGATTTGAGCTCAAGTGGTAGAGGCATATCCGACAAAACTCTGAACACATACAACGATAGTATATGTTTCTGACATTAGTAACCATAATAATTGAGGACATATAACTAGAACATCCATCAAAATGATAATTAGCCTAGATCCATCTTAGTTTGATGTTGTATTCAGATACATAATTAGAGGAAGAAAATGATGGCATTGAATTCATGTAACCTATAAAGGTAAAACTTTTTGATTGATGTGTTTTCACTAGGCATTTGTATGACTACCCCATCCACTTTTATCTAGGTTATAAAAGCAACCTATATATTAGACTTAAACCCAAAAACTCAAAACAAATTTAACCTCCTAAATACCTAACAATGAACTAACAATTAAACTCTCTTATAATAATATATAAATATTATATTATTAAGAAAATAAATTAAATAAAAAGTAAAAATACCAAAATTTTAATAATAATAACCACGAAGGATGTGAAGAGTGAGATGACGTCCACAGTTTTGTCCGTTGGATTCCGTTCACCTCCGTCACTACGCAACGCATGCATGCCCGGGTAGTAGTGGGTAAAACTGACTACTTGCACCTTCTCCTACACGTGGGTCCACTATCTCGGCAAGGAAGAGGTGGGATTACATTTAGTTTAAGTTATGTTTTTTTACTGTAATTTTTTGGAAGTTTTTTCTCGTGGGTTTAACTATTTAATTTCTCTAAAATTTGGTTAGAATTTATTGAAATCATAAGTTTAATGGGTAACCTCTGCACAATGGAAGTGGCCTAATTTTTTTTTAGGGCGGTGAAATTATATGTAAATTGAAAAACCCAGTTTAAATAACAAAAGTCAAGATTTCCTAAATTTAATGTTATTATGTTTCAGTTACATCTAGTTTAACTTAAGTTTTAGTTTTAGAAACCTATTAAATTATTTTTATTTGACCGCAATTTTGTTAATGAAACTATAACATTTGTTTTTGAAGTTGTCTTTAGTGCCACTTTTTCGAGTTTCTGGTGCTAGAATCTGGCAAAAACAATTGTGGTGAACTTTTGATTTGAGTTATTTAAAATAATTTTTTTACTGTAAATATGGATTCAACACCCTGCCAAGACCTGGGGCACTTCTATTGTGCAGGTTTACCCATCAAACTTGTGATTTCAATGAATTCCTGCCAGACTTTAGAGAGAATAAACTGAAAAAATCCACAAGAAAACCTTCCAAAAAAATGGCACTAAAAACAATTCCGCAGTATTGGTCTTAATTTGTGGGGAAGAGAAGCGGTCGCAGTATCCACATGTGGAGGTTAAGTGATTTTCACTGTAGAATGTCATGATCTACATGATATATGCATGCCGGAATGCCATGGAATTTATTCGCTTGAAGTAAACAACGATTGTGTAATTATGGTTGTACAGGGAATGGTTGTCCACGGAATGGAAATAAACATTTAAGCCCATTGTAGTAGAGATGTTGTAATCTTCAACATTTTGACTTGGTAAAAAACAAAATTAAAAAAAAAATTAATAATCATAATTGATAATTAAACCAACATAAATCCATCTTATCTCGAGATTTGCCAAGACGGATCAAATTTCTTGACATGCAAACTTTTTTTAAAGTGAAAAGATATTTGATCCCTCTTGGTCTTAATACGTTGGGAAGAGACACGTGGTTGCAGTATCTGCATGTGGAGGTTAAGTGATGTTCGAGACTCTGCAGAATGGGATGAACTACGTGATATATGCATCCCAGAATGCCATAGCATTTGTTCGCTCCAAGTAAACAATAGTTGGGTAATTATGGTTGTCCATGGAATGGCTGTCCATAGAATGGAAGTAAACATTTAAGCCCACTATAGTAGAGATGTTGTAATCTTCAACATTTTGACTTGGTAAAAATAAAAATAAAAAACACAAAATTAGTATTTATAATTATAATTATAATTAATAATTAAACCACATAAATCCGTCTAACTCAACTCGAGATCTGCCAAAGAAGATCCAAATTTCTTGAACATGCAAACTTTTTTTTAATGAAAATATATTTGATCCCTCTTGACCCTAGTAGATTTAAAATTAAAATGGATCTAGGCTACGTGGAAACTAATAATAAAGAGAATAATTAAATAAAAAAATTAAAAATAGTTATATCAATATTAATGCTCAAAATATATAACAATAAAAATATAATGATTAAATTAATATTAATAAGAATATAAGAATATATATATTTTAAGGCAATCATGGTTCAGAGTCACTAAATGAATGCTAAATTTACGTTTACGAGTAGTAATCCACATAGATCCATCAAAGCAACCTAATATATTGGACCTAACCCCAAAAACATCACTCAAATTTGACCTATATATACTTAATAATGAAAACTAAATCAATTAAACTATCTCTTAAAATTAATATATAAATATTATATTATTAAGAAAACAAATCAAATAAAAAGTAAAAATACCAAAATTTTAATAATAATAACAACGAGGGATGTGAAGAATGTGAAGAGTGAGACGAGGTCCATAGTTTTGTCCGTTGGATTCCAATAAATATCCCAATACATAGACTCTTCATTCACTCACTGTTCGGTTTGGCTCCGTCATGCATGCCTCGGCAGTAGTGGGTAAAACTGCCTGCTTGCATCTTCTCTTGCAGGTCGGTCTACTAGCTCGGCAAGGAAGAGGGCTCGGTCTACTAGCTCGGCAAGGAAGAGGGCTCGGTCTACTAGCTCGGCAAGGAAGAGGTGGGGTTACATTTTGTTTAAGTTAAATAAAAGAATTTTTTTTATGGTAATTTTTTGGAAGTTTTTCTGGTGGGTTCTTAATGTTTAATTTCTCTAAACTTTGGTTAGAATTTATTGAAATCATAAGTTTAATGGGTAACCTCTGCCCAATAGAAGTGGCTTAAATTTTTTTTAGGGCCTTGAATCCATATATAAAGTGAAAAAGCCAGTTTAAATAACAAAAGTCAAGATTTCCTAAATATAATGTTATTCTGTTTCAGTTACATCTAGTTTAAGTTAAGTTTTAGGTTTAGAAACTTATTAAATTTTTTTATTTAATATCAATTTTGTTAATGAAACTATGACATTTATTTTTGGAGTTGTTTTAGTGTCACCTTTTCCAGTTTCAAGTGCTAAAATCTGGCAAAAACAATTGTGGTGAAATTTTGATTTGAGTTATTTAAAGCCTGCAAAACCCTGGGGCACTTCTTTTGTGCAGGTTTACCCATCAAAATTGTGATTTCAATGAATTACTGCCAGATTTTAGAGAAATTAAACTGAAAAAATAAAAAAAAAAACATTCCAAAACAATCACACTAAAAACAATTCCTTTACTTTTAAGTGGTTTTTATTTTTCTGTGAGAAAATGGAAGCCTATGACTAAGTTAAGATTTAGTCTCACATGGAAGCCTATGATTAATTTAAGATTTAGTTTTTTTTGTTATAGCACTGAAACTTACTAACTTATTTTTATTTAAATCCAATTTTGCTAATGAAATTATGGTATTTATATTTTGTGAAGCTGAGGAGGTAAGGAACAATTAAAGGTTGTTTGTTCTTGACTGATGTAAAATTACAGTAGACTTTTTGCTGCAGTCAATCAACATATGAAAACAGAAACCTCTGTTCTTGATTGACGTATCCTTTAAAGTAAACTTTTTTGTGCTGTCAATCAACAGATGGAAACAGAAACGCATATTTGGGATGCCTTGCCCGACAGTTTATTGTGTTCGATTTTAGCTAGGCTTCCTGTTCGGGATGCTGCCAGAATGAGGATTGTCTGCAAACTATGGAAAAATCTGTTACTTCCTGGCGATGCCCTGCAAAGAATTGATCCAAACTTTTCAGTGAATTCAATCCCTGCATTTCTCATTCAACTCTATTGGGATCCCCTATATCAGGAGCCGTGGGTCATAGAATTAGCACACGGTGGTGGTTCGGATATAAATATTTATAAATCCCTTTCTCCAATTAATAACCTAATCATTGTGGATTCATGCCAGAGCATCTGCCTCTGTACGAGAAATGGAGACAGATTGAATCTTTCCCTATTCAATCCTGCTACCAGAACCTGGAGACGACTCCCTCGCCCTACCGATTTTAACCCACATTGGCATTTCAATGCACTGCACTTCGACGCTACCCTCAGGCGTTGCACTATCTTGCTCGGTCAAATTACTGGTAAAGAACGAACTGGGTATGTAATGGTGTTGCAGATTTATGATTCAGAGTCCAATGCATGGACTAGGGTTTCCATGAAAGTACCCTTCTTCCTTTATCCTCGTGGCAAGGGTTTCCATTCAAATAGAAAGTTTTATTGGATAATGGAAAGGCGTGCTATCTATTTCATGGCAGCATTCGATATTGCAAAGAGTAGTTGGACACTAATTACATTGCCAGAGGTTTGCAAAATCATCCGCCCGTACCCAGCATTTCTTGGTTTAAGTGGCTCCGATGGGCGATTGGTGTTAATACTTCATGGAGAGAAACGTGGGGGCAGCTTCCGCATGTGGAGGTTAAACGATTATCAAGGTGCTGGAGAATGGCATGAACTGCATGATATATGTATGCCCGAATGCGATACGTTTTATTCAGTCGTAGTAAACAATGGGTGGGTAATGATACTTGACTACTATCTGGAAGTATATTTGTGTAACTTGGAGCGAAAATCGACCCAGAAAATTTCATTACCAGGGCAGCTTCGCAGCGACATGATGATGTTTAAACGCCTTGTTTTAGCGTTCGAATCCAACAACGTTTGGTGGCCTTAGGCAGTGAGCAGTTTCAATGAAATAACTAATCTCTTAAAGCTAAGGTCCCTGCATTTCACACTAATTAACTCAATCTGTGCGGAGTATAATATGATACTGCCAAGCGTTTAGATGAATCAGTGAAAACAAGTTTCCTGTAATTTGTTTGACGAGTTTTACAGGTCAGAGATTCTGTTCCAACCAGTATTCAAGATTCTATGTTTACAGAAAATGATTCTTTTGTAACATAATTATTATTTCCTTTAGTGTTGGTGTATACGTATATTAATATAGCATAAAGCAGTTAACTTTAATGTGTGAGGGAAATTATTATTTCCTCTTGTGTACATGTATATTAACAGAACATAAAGTACACAGTTAATTTTAGTGCTTGGGTTTAATGTACATAGCAGACAGCCTAGCTTTAGTACTTGCATCTGGTGTACATGCACATTAACATAACACAAAACACACTTAGCTTTAGCTACATTTTGTTGCATGTTGTGTGGATGCACATTAACATAGCATAAAGCATACTTAGCTTTAGTCAATCTTTGTTAGCTTGAGAGTTTGCATGAAGTTAAGCTTAAGTTAGTTGTTTTATGTATTGATCACTAGTGAATATACAAGTCTTATTATCTTTTCCAATTTTTCTCCATACTTGCAAGTTTATGGAATTATTCTCTAGCTAAGTCCTTCTGAAAGAGCGATAATCTTTGATGTGTGGAAAGTCCATTGGAAATATTGAGCCACAAAATCATTACACAGTGAAATACAAACATCATACAATAATATTAGTATTTTCGTGTACAATGCAATTTTAGAATTGGATGTTCTAGAAGGAAAAAACTGTAAGACATAAATTATTTTTAAAAAATTCAAATTGTAATTCTATGTTGCAATTTGTTGTAGTTGATAACAATTTTCATCCATTTTCCTCATGATGGATTCCATTATCTTGAAAACTTGAATAGTACACTCGTTCTTCTTTTTCTTGAACACTATTTTAGCATCATTTAAATACTTTTCATTAAATCATAGTGTAAGATGTTTTGTTCCATAAAAGTTGCATGAAAGCATGATTTGTACTCCATTATTATTTTTATTTTTGCATCATTTTCATATTTTCAATTGCTATGAGATTGAAGAGCTCTCTTCAATTCTTACATTGTTGTTCTCGTCTTGAATGTTGATATGGTTGAAACATATTGACCATTTACGTAGATGAAACATATTAAATTTTGATGTAGTTGAAAGAAAATTGTGTTTTTGGATTAGCCATGAATTGTAGTTGAAACAAAATTGTGTTTTTGGATTAGCCATGAATTCTGATGATCTCATAACATCTAGTATGGCTAGCCTCTTAGTTATCAAAGATCACGAGGAAGGTTATGGACCATTCAAATTAATTTGTGTTTGGATGTTTGAACTCTCAAGGAGGTTATTATGATGAGGATATAGTTTGGAAATTCCCTAATAATGGATATGTTGTGGTAACTAATGCTTTTGTCATCTTTTGAGAAAATTTAGAGATGATTGCATATCGTTTTCTTCTTTGATATTTCATGCATATTTCAATGACATTTTTCCTCATGTGGAGTATATAATGCCTCTTGAGCCCAGAGGGCTTGAACATTCCAAAAATTTTCAGTTTTTCTAGCAAAACTAGAGATAATAACATATGGTTTGTAACTTTACATTCATTTTTTAATGGACTATTTTATGCATCTTAAGTTTGATGGATTTGGTTCTTTTTTATTTCTTATTTTCTTGATTCAATGTTTGTGGTCCTCTTTTTTTAGGAAAAAACTTACAATACTTTCCATATGAGAAATATACATGTTTCATTGTTTTGAGAACTCTTAAGACTCAACAAAGATGATCAAAGTCATTATAAGAAAGTTCATCCTGTCCCTTGTGTGAATTGAAATAGTTTGAGGGGGATAACAATCATTCCTGAAAACCACTTGAAATAAACCCAACTAAACCCAAGCGAGACTCTACTATTCTTTTTATTAAAAAACATAAGATTCAAAAAATAAAAAAATGAAAAATATAACACACTCTCAAATGAGTGATTATTTTAATAGAATAACATTAGTGTTTATTTACTTTAGTGAATAATAACCTATTAATACAAATATAAAAATCCTTGTAAATGCATACACCAAAATTTAAAATAATATCATTCTAAAGGTCACAATATTTTAAACCAAAACTTGAAACTATATTTATGGAAAAAGAATACAAAACTACACTAAACAAAAAGCCAAAACTAATAAAAATATATATATATTTCAAAAATGAAAAATAAAAGATAACTAACATAATTTTTTAATGAAAAATAAATTATAAGGCATCCTTATTAACTCACTCAAGTTTCCATGTCTCACAACCTTGACTAGTGCCTGTCTCCCATATGACCTCATAACCTTTTCTTCACCCCTCTCCTCCATATTGATTTTCCCTCTTAATCTTCTATGTTATATACATATTTGGGCACTGCAACCCTAATCAAATATGTCCATAAACCAAGGGCTCCTAAACCCCTAAAAGTGTTGTTTCATACCCTAAAGGAGCAAGGCCAATTGATTACATCATTTCCCATAAGTTCTCCCTGAAAAACTGCTCAGAACTCGTCAAAACTTGACCATACAGATTGCTCCATTCTGAGGTTGAGATGCATCTCACCTGTTACACACAGAAGGTGTGATGCATACTCAAAAGCCCTTCTATAGGGTGTAATGAGTGAGAGCAGACAAATGACAGAGGCAGTTTGCTAGGTGGAAACCCAGAGAATCTTCTAGAAACTACTCATTTGATACTTGCCTCTCTAAATTCGCCCAGGGATGAGTAAAAGATCATGAAATCTCCAAGTGGAACAAACAACTATCAAAGAAATGACACTAATCAAAATCCCAGAGGCTAACTCACCCCCTAGAAATATCTATATATGGATCCTTCATCCTAGAGATCTAGAGGCTGGAATTTTGTATTTTTGTAAGGAAGTGTTGTTGGTTTCTCTGCGAAACATTGTAGTGTTGAGTGATCTAGCTTTTCATGAGGTGAAGAGGGATTTCATGCTAGGAGGACGGCGTTGGGTCAGACCGCTCGGTTGTAATCCTCTCTTCTACTACTTTTATCAATGAAGCTATTTGAGTTTTCCTCCATATTTTTGTATATTTTTTAATCTTGTATTGGTGTATGCATTTGTATGGTTAATATACAACTAATCCTATATTGTTTATGGTTATAGATATCTATGCTTTATTGGTATTATGCTGCTTTGACTCTACAGGTCTTCTTTGAAGCAGGAGAAGTGAAGAAAGAGTGGCAAAGCTCTGTCAAAGGGGGGAGGAAATAAACAAGGAGCCAAGCAAAATACTGAGGTTGGTACTCTCTGCTTCTCTCTCATCTATCTCTCATAAAGGAAAACACAAGTAACTTTAGCTTGTTTGTTTCTACGATAGCTACCTGTCTTAGTGGGACTAGCAGCTCTAAATAGACACTAGTTTTCCCGATAACAAAATGGCAACTCTGCTGGGGATGCAAATAGTTTAATTGTTAGTTACTGTTGTTTTCTTTATAAACTGAAAACGGAGCCTAAAGTTAAGCCAGCTAGCCTTTGAACTACTTTTGCTATGCAACTGCAAAGTAGATCAGCGCTGCTTCAATCGATCTTTGGGTTAGTTTATGAACTGAACATCTAACTTGGAAACATCGTAAGTGCCCTGGTGGTAGCTCAAATAACCTCATTAGATCAGCCCCTATACTTTGTTTTTACTCCCTATGATTAGCTCAGCTTAAATCCCTGAACTTAGCTGCAAACTGTGAGTGAAAACCAAGCTCAATCTCATCCGTGGACCATTGCACTATCTCTCATTGGTAGCCTAGATGCATCGAACCTCCCATGTGTTGCAGGTGAGATGCATCCCTATTTCCTATGTTACAGGTGTGATGATTGAATGAGACTATTTCTCCCTCCAAATTTTGGTTTTTTCTTCATTGTTTTAAGCTCTATTCAGTGCTTTTGCTGTCTATGATCAGTGTATCACTGTTGATACCTTCTTCCTTTGTATTATTCAATCTCCATTGATAAATAATTATGAATGTTTTTTATGTATTTTTCATCATTTACAGTTCTCCTTTGCAAACAGTAGCTTAATCGAACTGTCGTCTTTTGATTGGAAAGTGTCACAAATGTCGTTTTTAGTCAAAGGAAAGAGTGTCGTAAAGTCTTCCTCTTTTAGATAGTCGATTACACTTTTGCTATTTGTATTTGATTTGATTCATCAATTCTTTGAAGTGTCGAAAGTAGTCTTCAAGTCGAAATTGAAAGTGTCGTCTTAGTCTTCCTTTCATTTTTGAACAAGAAATTGCTAAATTGTCACTTTGAGGAAAGATAGTTCAGATTTGTACTTAGTTTTCTTTTTGTCATTCTCACATTAAGAAAACTTAAAAACAAATACATGCATGTTCATTTGCATTTGGACTGCATGCGGAAATTTATCTAGGACAAGTGCGTCTTAGTGTGTGCTCTCTGCTCTATGTTGAAAGAATTTTACTTCGTGGCTAGGATTTTCATTGCTAAAAGAAAGTAAACGACTCTTTATCATCTTAGATTGCATATTTAGGAATTGTATATCTACATCACGTAGTGAACTTTAAAGGAAAACTTCTTAAGAAATATCAACTGTAAAATAAACCTCAATGAACATAAAAATGCTTTGGAACCTAATGCACAACATCTAGAAGTCTAGGCTAGAGATGTATTTTAGCGTCGTAAGACCTGGTAACCATCATTTTCATCATAGGTTGGGTGATTCCTCTTCCTTGACGACAAGTGCCAGTACGGACTTGTGCTCCCACGTACCATCGAGTATATATCGGGATACCATAATAGACTATATCCTTTATCCTTAGGAAGCCATGTTTTCTGCCCTATCGATCACAATGCACTAAACACAACAGTCGGGAAGATTGACTGTCATACGTGAAAAGTATTCTGTAATTTTGCGATTAGTTTGGTAATTATTTTGTCTAGATTTCCACAGTAGTCACTTTCATTCCTTTTCAGACTCTGTAAAAGAAAAGGTCCATCTGAGCACTTTTCACTTCAAGCTCATTAAAAATTGAAGAAGACTAGAGTCATCTTTAGCTTTTTCTCAACTCTTAAAAATTGAAAAACCAAGTTGTGTCAAAGCGTCAAAAAATTTATTTTAATCGGAATAACATCACTATTCCCTCATTGGTCTTAGGTTGAGAAAATGGAGTCCACCAATCGAGGATTTCCCCTTGGGGGGAATCCTAGTCCTTTCTCTTCTTGGCGAGATGTTGGTGCTCCACATATGGCTACATTGTCCCTTCCAAGACTCACAATGGGCCTACTAGTATGGCTTTTCTCGACCTCTATCGTTCAAAACACCATAATTCCTTCGCAATCAAATCAGCAACTAGATGATACTAAAGTTGCTCCCCCACTTTCTACTTCGTTTGTTTCTCCCTCCCCTTCTTCCTCTTCGCTTGGTGAATCTAGTAATGCTAAAAACCAAGTAATTTAGAAGAAGAAGAAAGGGAAGGAGAAGAAGAAGAAGAAGCCAATGACAAAAGGGGGCAACCATGCATCCCCTAGAAAAAAACCACACACTGCACCATCCAAACCTAAATCTCCATGTGTCATTTGCAAAGGAGACCACTATCATCAAGATTGTCCTTGCATCTCGCGAATCTTAAGGTACTCGTCTCCCCACCTACATAATCCGGTGTCTTCAACCTCTGACAATCATGTTGAGAGAAAACCATCAACTAGTTAAAACCATGTCAATGGATATAAAGGAAGATCCAAATTTCCTTGTAGACTGTGTGAAAGCGATTATGCCCTCCACCATTGTCCTTTCCTGGATGAAGCTAAAAGAGTCTTAGATAACCATCCTCCTTCATTGTAGCGACTTCCTCTTGGATACAAGAAATCCTTGCCGAGCCCATCGCTAGTTGAAAATCCGACTCACGCACATTTTTTGTTGTTCGAAGCACCTATCATTGAAGATAAACCCTCTAAGTCCACATCAGACCAAAGTCAATAGGTAGAGACGATAGTCAACCCAGTCTTATCATCAGAAGGTCCACCTTCAGATTATAAAATCGCCAAAGAGAATGAGAATGAAATCGTTCAAATTCTTTTTGTTAACACGGAATCTGATGAACATGGGGGCAATCTACCCATTTCTTTACCGCAGGAAGTAATTTCGTTAGAGATTCATCCATCCATTTATTCGGTCTCTCCTCCAAGCAATCTAGTCATTTCCTTCAATTGGAATCTACTAGGGAGACCCCGCCTACCATCTAATGTACCATTCCTAATCATAGTACAAGCCTATAGAATGATCATGGTTGGTACTATCATAGATGAAGGGGCTTCCATGAGTATCATTTCCTCAACTGATTGGAAAGCACTTGGTTCACCATCACTTCTGCTAGAGATTCAAAATTTGTTAGGCTTTAACAAAGGAACCAGTCGACCGTTCGGGATCATTCCAAATTTGCCTATAACTTTAAGAAGGAAAACTGTTCATCTAAACATGATGGTAGTCCAAGGGCCTCTAGATTATAATCTACTCCTTGGGCATGACTACATTTATAGCATGGGAGCTATTGTTTCCTCACTCTTTCGAGTGATGTGTTTCCTGTATGAAAGCAGAATGATCCAGCTCATTGACTAGCTTTCATCCCCCCATTCAAACATGGCTACTAGTCAAATGCCATCCCTAACTGGTCTTTTTACACAAGCAGTGTCTCATCAACCTCCAGTCCATCCACCTGATGAGCGCGAGTGATTCGGTGAATGTGACTAAACCCAGGGGGCATGCGCCCTGGTCTGCTTCGGTAGGAAAACTCTAGATATAAAATAGGTTTCCATGTAGAATATATGACTAGTCTGACACACCCGGCCGTTTCGGAAAATGGGATTAGACTGGAAAATGATTCCCTCATCAAAGGTTATGTGAGTGGAAGCTCCCACCATTCACCTTTGTCTATTACGATGGGCAGAGCCAAGGAAGTGTTTTGTCTGCAAATGCGGACGAAACAACCTTGCTTTAATGCAAGAACTTCCATATGGTAACATAGAAACTCTACTTCTCTTTATATATGGGGGCATGCAAACCTTTTGTACGCAAGTGAAAAGCGACCAGCGTAACTCTAACCCCCGTAGTTTTTACTAACTTCAACTGCTTAAGTTAGGTGATTGTTCTAATCAACCATTCACCTTTCCCAGGACTGACAGGAACAGCAAAGTAAAGGAAAGGTTTCCCATCAAGAAGCTATCCTACCTAAACTCAGTAGTTTATTTAACCCCTAGGACAGTAGTTGTTCGTTCCTAGATTACATATAAAAGGCTCCAGAGTAAAGTTGCACATGGGGCAAGCTCCTTAAAAATTAACCTACTAATGAGAGACATCCTTATTATATGACTCGCACGAGCAATGTTTCCGCAAAGTTCAAGCTTGTTAAAAACTAAACCTACTTATGAGTATATGTTCTCCCAAAGTTCAAGCACATTAGAAAATGAACCCACTTTTGGTAAATAACCTTTGTGATCGCATTACTATAAGCTTTTGAGCCTTGGTCATGTTATTACCATCACTTCCACATTTTAACGGATCATCTGCCTCCACTTGATTGTTTACCCTTTTTAGGAACAACTACGATGAGTGATTCTGTTAGCCATCTTCTTTACACTGCCATGATTGAAAATTTCCAAACCTTACCTGGAACCAGCTACTACCCAAAAATATCACTCGTTCCTCAAAGATGAGTTTCTTTTAAGCTCTTTTTAGACTCGTAAAATATAAAAATATTACCGAGCAATTGGCCCCTCCATCTCGTTAAAGTGATTGGAGGTGCCATCCCTCCTCTATATTTTAATATTTTTCGACCTGAGGGATCATTACACAAAAAGATCAAGCACTTGTATTTTTCGCCTCATTAAAATTATTGGAAAAGTCATCCCTTTCATATTATTTTATACTTTTTCAGACTTAAGGGATTATACTACAAAAAGGGATTACTGGAGTCTCCTTTCCATCTCTTTTTAGACTCTCTAAAACTAAAAAGGACCGAGTTATCTTTGTCATTAAACTCGTTAAAACAATAGCGACGAACTTGTCCATTACAGACAAGAGGGAGTTTTAATGTCGCTAGGCTCGCTAAAACATAGCGACAGGTTTCCCCGAAGGGCAAATTATGGAACAAGCATATGTTATTCTCCTCAAGCTTGACAAAAATAAAGAGGTACTGGTCAGAAATGACCAGGGAAAAATTGCGAAGAAAACTTCAAGAACCTCATTGGTAGTAGGTCGTTCTTGAACATGACACTTTCACTCCATCACCATGATCGAGTCGGGTTAGGCTATTCTGTTCACTAGTCATATCACCATTAGTCCTTTGTACCATCCATTTTTGGGGTTAACGCTACCAACCCATTTTCAATGTCTTCGATATGTTCAAGAGAAGTTACTCAGAGTATTCACCAACCTAGCTTATGCCTCATCTGCTGCAATACCTTCACGCTCCATTCTTTCATGACCGCCACCCTAAACTTTGTATCATTAGATTGTTTTCATCTCCACAAAATTATTTGCCCCGTTTCGTGTTGTAGATGTGGGATTCATTAAGGCCCTCCTACGATGGGTCACTTCTTGTCGACATCAGCTCATTATCCAAGAAGTCGACTTACGACAAACCCTTTTAGTACTTTGAAGCTTACATGCCTCAATGGCAAGTTCCTCACTTCCGACGATAGGTTTACATCAATGGCCTTCACCTGAAATATTTTACGTGGTGTTCGACATCGAATCATGGATTCACACAACATATTATATTGCATTACCTTGAGGGTCATCATCATTATCAGTGATGTCTCTGGCGCTTATTAACAACTTACATCATTGGCTGGTAATCAGGCGATGTCTTTCCATGTTCGACATTAGAACATCTTTTCACATGGATTGACTTGTACTCTGGGTGAAGATTGAATGAGTTTGAAGAGCCTCGATCTAGTTTCATCCATTGGGGCTATGATATATTCAGGAAAATAAAGACATCAAATGTACATCATAGCTACACAGATAATCATCCAAGCCAAGGGATGATGGCTCTACCAGAATCATCAGTTTGCCACAGAGAAGGTTGTCTGACCTATGTACATGAAAATGAATTTATAAAGTTGAGCATGGGAATGCCCGTCTTAGCTATATCATGAAAATATTATGAAGATAATGTATTGTATTGTATCTTATTATATGTCACCTTCCAGTTCAAAAAACCTCGGATCCTCATGATAAAGCATTTCATCCGACATCAGAAGATTTACGACCTCATGCTTTAGTGGGAAACTATTATAGACATATTTGGGCACTGCAACCCCAATCACATATTTCCATAAACCAAGGGCTTCTAAACCCCTAAAAGTATTGTTTCATACCCTAAAGGAACAAGGTCAACTGATTATATCATTTCCCTGAAGTTCTACATGAATAACTGCTGAGAACTAGTCAAAATTGGACCATACAGACTGCTACATGCTGAGGGTGCGATGCAACTCACCTGTTACACATAGAGGTTGCGATGCATACTAGAAATCCCTTCTATAGAGTGCGATGAGTGAGAGCAGACAAATGGGAGAGGCAGTTTGCTAGGTGGAAACCCAGAGAATATTGTAGAAACTGCTCATTTGACACTTGCCTCTCTGAATTCGCCCACAGATGAGCAAGAGATCATGAAATCTCAATTTGGAACTAAGAAATATGAAAGAAATGACACTAATCAAAATCCCAGAAGCTAACTCACCCCCCTGCAAATATCTACATATGGATCCCTCATCCTAGAGATTGAGAGGCTGCAATTTTGTATTTTTGTAAGGAAGTGATGTTGGTTTCTTTGTGAAACATTGTAGTGTTGGGTGATCTAGCTTTTAATGAGGTGAATAGGGCTCATGCTGGGAGGATGGAACTCAGTCAGACCGCTGGGTTGTAATCCTCTCTTCTACTACTTCTATCAATAAAGTTATTTGAGTTCTTCTCCATATTCTTGTATATTTCTAAATCTTGTATTGGTGTATGCATTTGTATGCTTAATATACATCTGATCCTATATTGTTTATGGTTATAGATCTCTATGCTTTGATGGTATTATGATGCTTTGACTCTACAGGTGTTCTTTGAAGTGGGACAAGTGAGGAAAGAGTGGTGAAGCTCTGTCAAAGGGGGGAGGAAACAAGCAAGGAGCCAAGCGAAAGACTGAGGTTGGTACTCTCTCCTTCTCTCTCAAATATCTCTCATAAAGGAAAACACAATTAACTTTAGTTCCGTCTTAGTGGGACTAGCAGCTCTGAATGGACACTAGTTTTCCCGATAACATTCTCTCCCATCCCTTCTCCTTATTCCCTCCTTTCCTCCTTATTAGCTCCTAATCTTAACAATCATATCATCTAGGCCTTCTCTATTAATATAACCTAAAGATAACACTATCCCCTTTTAATAATTATTAAATTAATAACAATAATGATTAATTAAATTATAATAGTTATTATTATTATTAATTAGCTTTATTATCCATACTTATTAAGTAATTAATACTTATAATAATAATTAATAATAACAATACTTATAATTTTAATTATTCACTTTATTATTCTTAATTATCAATAGTAATAATTAATACAATCAATGAATCTAATAAAATTTATGATTATTTAATAAATGTCTTCAAGTGAAAATTATTAATTAGTGGGCTCTTTCATATTTCATATCTTTCTATTCTATATTAATCTCATACATTTTGCACTCTTCTCTATAGGTATTTTTCATGATGATGAGTCTTGGTGTGCACCCAAACATCGACTCATAAATGACTACTATGGAATTAATTTCGAATACTAAACAATCTCAATTATTTGTCTTTTGGACAAGCCTTATTGAATCCTTCCACTCAAAATTAAGCATTACTAGTTTTTGAACACTAAACAACCTCAATTATTTGTCTTTTGGGCAAGCCTCATTGAATCTTTTCACTCAAAATTAAACATTACGAGTTCATGAATTGAACATTGGTATGCACGATGAGCAATTAACTGATCCTTTGGGAATTGATGGTTGATTAAGTAAGTTCGCAAACAAACACCATTACTTTATCTTGTACTTTTTTTGCCAGAACATTATTGAATTGATATTAGTGTGAGTTCCCTACAATTTAATACAACCAATATTTACATAACCTTTAAAGATATATGAGAGACAACATAATAAACAGATAAATTAAATTTTGCATGTAGAATAAAATAATTAAGCATTTTAGCGAAAATTTGTACCCTCTCTATAACCCATAGTTTAATTGATACTCAATATTTCCACAATTCATTAATCCATTGATGGTTCCTTGCTCATGCTTATTGTTGCTACATAAATTAGAACATTTTGTTCTATTAATAGAGTTATAGATTGGGAATCAAGGGTTTAGGAATTTTTCTAATCTCTTATCAATGTTGTAATGTGTATTTGATTGTAGTAGATATGAAAAATGTTGATCATGTTAGATTATTATTGTGCCTTGAGTCTTCTTCTTCTTCTTCTTCTTCTTCTTTTTCTTTGTATTCTATCTTTAGGTTGGACAAGGAGACCATGAGTTCCCATATCACTCTATTGTGAGTGGGTCATTGTTTGATTTGTCTCTTTGTCATGGGATCAATGTCACACTATTCAAGGATATCAAAATCCAAGTTTTGGTTTTTATTTAGGAAGTTTCCATCTTTATCATAAAATATATTTTATACAACAAATGTAATTTAAATATGTACTATATGTGTTATTGTAGGTAATAACACATATAATTAAAAAAATATATACAATATATGTCATATATTTCTACACATAGATTTTAATAAATAAGACACTTATCAAGACTTACATTATTCTCTATAGGTGCTTCCATCTATTTGTTTCCTTTCATCCATATCTATACACCCATAATCATGGATAGCATCTCTCACATGTGTTTATGGATTATTTTGAAAAATGTTGATATAACATACCTTTTTTTTACTAAATGAGAACTATTTTTTAATGCATTTCAATAATATTGTATCATTGTAACTTTTTTGGTAAACTTTACAAGTCATAAGTTTACTTTTGTTACAACCTTTTGTTTGTATTTTCAAGTAGAGCGAAATAAATATATTTGCAATGAGACATTTTTATTCATGGAAATGTTACATTTTATCATGATAATGTAGTATTTGATGTAAATGGAAAAACCACATAATTCATATTATTTTTAGTTTTGGTGGTACTTATACCAAATCTTGAGGCCAAACTAGCCTAGATGCACTCCAAACAAATGTTTAGATATTTGATTTACAACATCAGGGTTAGGATCACATCATACTAGGGTTTCATGGTTGGCACTAATGAGAGATTGCGAAGGGCAGTATGGATTTTACAGCAACCACAAGTTCCATTATCTTCCTTTTCAGGAAGGAAAACCACTTCTATGGTGGTCTTCAAGTGATTGGTCATCACTTAGGTGGGAAATGGTTTTTTTTGTTTTGGGAGCGATTCCATTAGGCTTCCTACACGTGGTAGGGGGGTGGAAATGAATATTGCCCTCCTTGGGCACTATTGTTCAGATTCCTCAGTTTGTGTGATATGCCTCCCAAGTGTTGGATTTCGCAGGGGAGATCCACGGTTAGGAACGTTCATGTAGTTTTGTGGGGCTGGTCCATCAAACATAATTTTACTTTGTCGAGCAATTTCTTCCTCTGCCGGTGGATTTCTCGTGGTGATTGGATGATTAATATCAAATATGCATGTCAATGGAGCAAGAGTTTAGACGAATCCACGGGTTTCTTCTGCTTTCTTAGGATACCTTGTGTGCGACACCTTACTTCTTCAGAGTCAGTTGAAAATGTCAGTGTTGCAATAGACTACAAGTTACCTTTTTGTTGGCCCTTGCGCTTGAGCCCAAGGTCTTTATGTCTTAGAATTTTTCACCAACACCACTAATGAAACTTTGAACCTTTGTCTTCTCATCCTTAAGGTAAGGAGTATATCTCAACAATTTTAGAAACTTGGTTGTATAATCTTCATCTATCATAGATCACATCTTGAACTGATAGAATTCCTTTTCCTTCTCATCATAGTATCTCTCAAAAAATTATTTCTTTCCTAAGAGTATTTTAAACTCATGCCAACCCAATGCTTCTACTTTCATGCCTTCAACACACTTCAAGTCTTCCCACAAAAATTTTATTTACCCTTGAGAATGAAAATAGTTATCGTGGATTTCATATTCTTTGCATAATCATGCAATTTTAAGAAGTTCTTCATCCCAAGTAGCTTTGATTCTACATCTTATGGTCTCCTGATATCTCCATCAAATGTAGGAGGCTAGGATTTATTGAACTCATCTAGAAAGTATCCCCTCTCACTCCTCCTATAATGGTCATGGAGGTGATGAAAATGATGTCTCTATAGACTAGAACAAGAATAGAACCCATAAGAACTACCTCCCATGCGAGGTGTATCCAACCATATTCAACCTCTAATTATGTCAACCTTTTCCAACTTGTATCATGATTGAGACTTTATGCCATATGCACCATTAGTCCTTTCCTCTTATCCATGATTTATTAGTGGTTGCACTTATCTCTACAAATATAATAAGCTATAAAGGATCACTACATTAACCTCAACATTATTTTCCTCAAATCTGGAAATCCTTTCCTATGACTCAATTATCCTATCATTATTTGCCTTACAACTTTTGATTTCTCCTTCAAACGTTTTAGTGTATATATTATATCAAGAGACTATGTATCTCATTATTTCTCAGGTTATATATAAGGAGAGTCACATGATATGTAATCCATAATTATGCTCATCATCTGTGATATTCTTCTTCCTACAAACATACCATATTAGATAAATTGTAACAACCCCAAAATAAAGACATGTAATTAATTATATTAATCATGTGATTTATAATCAACATGAAATTTATCAACTAATCAACATCAATTTCAAAAATATGAGTAGAGACAACTTACCTGTGGAAATGATGTTTCTCACTTGTGATTTCAGGGTTGAACGCCAGTTGAATTCTGCTAACTGCAACAAAGTCTTGGGGATGACTCTCCACCCAACCGTAGGCTCAATTGCACAAAATATTGCTACAACTCGACACACCTAAGCCCTCAATCAATGTACTACTGCCAGGGATCCTTTGTCTCGCAACACTATTCTCCCAAGAGAATGTATGATGGAATCATGGAATCATGGAATACCTCTCATCTTCCTCACCATCTATTAAATAGAACAAACATTGGGAGAGGAACCATATGCACACACTCCATGTGTCAACATGAAACTTTATTGTTTTCTTGTTTTATTTCTATTTATATTTATTTAGAGCTTTAGTATTGTTATTTATTATTTATTTTATTTATTTATTATTTATTTACTATTTCTTTTTTTTATTGTTTATTATTTATTTTCTTGTATTTTAATATTATATTATATTATTTATTATTCATTATTTGTATTATTTATTATTTATTATTAAGGGACATTACATACTTCCAAACTTTAAGGAACTTCATCCTAAAGTTAAGTTGAATTATTTAACATTTTATTTTGTTATTTATTGCTTCATGTTTGCCGACACCCTTTGTTGAACTATTATAACGAGTAGGCATCAAAAGTTTCACAACACCTCGGAAATCCCAGGGAATCTCTATCGTTTTTCCCACTTTCGGAACTAGGCATAAGCCTCCCCAGTCTATATCCTAGTCCAAGGCTAGCCCCAAGGCTTGCGCCTGACTCAAACCTCATCTGCTCCAAGGCAGGTATCCGGTATGGTACTGTTTCGAATAAAATATATCAAATAATGTAAAATAATTGTAAACAATAATAATCATAAATAATGATTAGTTAAGCTAGTAATTAGGTTGAAGAGGCATGTCTAAATGAGACATGACTCTTTGTGAAGAGACACTTGCCTAGTATATAAGCAAGCCTCTCATTCTAATTGTAAATCATTCATTCTTATTCAGATATTTTAATATATAATATTTGTATCCTCATGGATATCTTTATATTCCAAGTCTTTTGGAGTAATTAATCTATAGAAGGAACTTTGTTCGCTTCATTTGGTATTAGAGCAGTCGATCCTCTTGCTACTTCATTTCTGCGCAGAGCCACGCTCTCCGATCCAGGCACTTGAACATAAATCGTCATCAACCTTGTTTCTATTGTTAGTGTCAGTCTTTGCAGCCATCCTCCAGTGATCAAACATGCTCTTACAAAGTGATTTTAACGTGTCAAGGTCAAATTTTGTCATTTCAGTGAGTCTTCAAGCAAAATTTGGTCACTAGGTATTAGGTCTAGGGTTTTCTTTTACTCCTTTCAAAGTTGTCCAAATGTTGGTCCATGTCACCATTCAGATGAGTGTACCATCATTCAGAGGGTTTTCATCATCATGTCAAGTTCCACGTGGTCATTTTACACCTTGTTCATGCTTCAATTGTGCCTAGCTAAGGTTCATTTCCATCTCCTAGGGTTTTGAAGGTAATTTATAATGTATCCTGATGTTCATACACCTTCCCCTATCCTAAATGTACCTTATTAAACACTTTCCATCACTAAGATTGCCCAAATTCCTCATTTTTGCACAAACCCTAGTTTCTTGCTACAACTCGACAATTTTCTTCGCTAGGCCTGTGTTTTTCCCTTTTCGACCCCTTCCCCTCACTCAATATCGGAAATTACACTTTCCCCTACTTCCTAGCATCCTTCCCTACTTCCCAAATTTTTCTCAAAGACTTAGAAGCCCCTTATCCCATTCATTTCGCTTCATTTTGACAAATCCCCTATTCCACACACGAGGGTAGGTTTTACTCAAATGATGTTTCTGAGTAATAAAAGATTAATTTGGGAAAACTGAGAGAGGTTTTTATCCACAATAGAACAAGGAAGAAAAACCTCCACTTTTTACACATGTGTCGTGGTTTTAGAGAAATGTCAAAAATACAGTTGCCTCAGGAGAATTGATGCACTTCTGGAGTGACCTTGGGAAAATCAAGTTTTCTCCTAGCTGTGTTAGCCAAATGACTTCCTTGACGAGTGAAATGATAACTAGACACAAAGAGCTTTCTAATGAGCTATCAGGAGCTCAATTTGGAGTTGAGGAACACCTTCCAAAGTTGACTGCAACATCACTTTGCCTTGAGGGAGCCTCATTTGGCATATTTTGACTAGTCTTTGGAGATTTGATCTCTGGTAGGGAAAATGAACTCCAAATTGTAGAATTCTAGTTGGGATGGAAAGTAGGCTCAAATACCTTTCCAACGAGCTATCCTGTGTCCAATTGGGACACAAGGAAGACCTCCAAAAGTCTTCTAGAAAAAGCACGATGCATTGGGCGGGTGGCGCAGCACACATAACAGGCGCGACACATTGGGCAGTGCTATGCAGTGTAAATTTACACGGGCGTGGCTCATAGAGAAGGCACAGTGCATTGGGCTTCAGGCATGGCGCATAGAGATGCTAAGCTCGGTTTTCTCAAAAACTTCATCAAACCACCCAAAACGTGTGGATTTGTGTTGATACAAGTAGGTTGAAGCTTCTATCATAGTTTTTTATCCCATGTTGGTGTTTGTTTGATGGTGCTTGTGGCATGGTGAGTGTTCAAAGGAAAGAAAACCCTATCTCTTCAAAATTTTCAAAGGATATTTCTTCTAGGGTATTATATTGACTATTTGCCTCCAAATATCCCCTCACCTCATCACTTCCTCATTCCATATTTCTCTTGTTTTCCTTATTCTCCAAAATCATACCCCCTAAATTCACTAATCCCATACCCCCAATTCCTGTTTCCCAAAATCCCAAACCCCGGTCCATATACAAAAACAC
Organism: Pinus taeda; assembly: GCA_000404065.3. Lineage (NCBI taxonomy): Eukaryota > Viridiplantae > Streptophyta > Pinopsida > Pinales > Pinaceae > Pinus > Pinus taeda. The sequence continues at coordinate 325,200 of APFE031654476.1, forward strand.
CTAAATCTTTCCCTAATTCCCTATCTCACTAACTAAACCCTATCCCAACAATCCCTCAAATCCCTCACTGCTTTCTCCCTCCTACAATCCCCTATATCACTGTTTTCCCTTGGTG
>APFE031654481.1:0-16821 GCA_000404065.3 Pinus taeda
TGGTGTCCCACAAGCGATCATTACTGACCATGGGCTCCATTTTCGAAACGTCATGATGACCGAACTTACAGGCCAGCTTGGTTTGCGTCACGATAGCTCTACTCCTTATTATCCACAAGCCAATGGTCTGGTTGAGTCTATCAATAAAGTTCTGGTTGTGATGATCCGACGAATTATTGGTTTTCATCGGTCGAATTGGCATAACATGTTATTTTCAGTGCTATGGGCATACCGAACCTCAGTGAAAACATCAACAGGGTTCACTCCTTTTCAGCTAGTTTATGGCTTGGAAGCTGTGATGCCCATTGAATGAAAAATCCCATCACTTCAAATGGATATCGAATTACTCCCAGCTACGTCCGAAGAGGAGAAGTGTTTATTATACTTAGCTAAATTAGATGAGACTCGTCATGATGCTGCATTGGCAATCGAGACTCATGCGAAACGAATGAAAGCTCAGTATGATAGAAATGTGACCCCTTGAAATTTTTCGAAAGGAGACCTAGTGCTATTATATGATCAAGCTAACAATAAACTAGGTGCTGGAAAATTCGTTCCCATGTGGCATGGGCCCTACATTGTCAAGTGAAAGCTAGCAAAGGGGGCATATGAGCTAGTTGATTTTGATGGGGACTCTTTGGGTAAACCCAGAAATGGACTTTACCTGAAGAGGTATTATGCTTAAGTATGGGGTATGGAGAATAGTTAGATTAGATTTTTCTTTCTAGTTAGGTTTTCTTTCTAGCTTGTGTGTTTATTAGTCTAGATAGTGTGCTTAGCTTAGAGAGTGTGTTTTTGTCATTATTCTGGCTTATCTTGGTTTTACTGTTGATATTTCAGATGTCGATGCCTCTCCAAACGTACATTGGATTTGCTGATGGCGCTTGTCGTAGTACACGGAATATCTCTTCCATAGCCTGGGTTATCTATTCTCCCTCTGAAAAGTTAGTTTCTATGCATGGGGTGAGCCCCGGTCAAACAACAAACAACATTGCAGAATACAGTGCAGTGATTGAGTTATTGCCTGAATTTATTTCATTTTGGATTCGACGTTTGATAGTGAGGTTAGATTCTGAACTTGTTGTATTACAGCTTAATAGATTTTATGCCATTAGAAATCCTATGTTATTAAGATTGTTTTTGAGAGTGCGTCTCTTGGAACATGAGTTTGATTACATTGAATATCAGCATATTCCAAGGTCTCTAAAATACATTAGTAGATGCAATTGCTTCTCGAGTATTAGACAGACATTTGAGATAATTTTAAATTTAAAAACATTCATCACACATGTTTAACAAGATAAGCCGGTAAAATGATATATATATATATAGATAGAGTGTGTCAAAAAATATACATCGTCCTCGATCATAGGTTGAAAAACACCTCATGATCGGCAAAAATGATAGGTACAAAAAATCAAAATGTTACATGTGTCTACAAACCGACCATCCAATCACTGGTGGTGCTCCCTATACGACACCATTGCACGAGCTACCCTACATAAGAACCTCCTAAAAGGTCCTGGGACCGCGACGACATAGCGCTAAATCCTGATAGGAATATCATCTATGGTCGTCTCTCGTATGTCTGCTGTCAGACGCTCTAGATCTTGCTCCAACTCAGCTGGCGTCTCTGCAGTCGCGTCCTGTGGGGCCGGTAGCGGTGCAACTAGATGTCTCCTCTCAAAAGGCCGAAGATTGGCTGGACGCCGTGGGCCTACATCTGCATTTTGAAAATTTTACTATTAGTTTTGAAACGATGTTTAAAAACAAAAAATATAGATAAATTAAAACAATTGTGAAAAGTGAATATACCTCTGTCATCCCATTGTTCTCCCTGTGGAAGAACCATGTCCGGATCACCACGATAATGCATTCTGGCATATGGAAAATCTTGAATAACAAAGACTTGGTTCTCTAACCAGTGAAAGTAACCTGCTGGAAATTGGACGACTTCCGCTCCCTCATCAGGATGCCGGGCCATAACCGCAACCCATCGCATCAACTTCGGCTCCCGAGGTGGCCCAACCCCAACTGTGAGCTACTGTGGGATCAACATAGGAACTCTCTCTAAGGCAAAGCTCACAACCAAAGACCCATATCCAAAAGTCTTTGATTGTCCGTCCTTTTCCCTAGTTAACTGGCCCTTCATTTTGGCCAGTACAGCATCGCACCAGTTGAAAATGGTGCCTCGGTAGCAATCTATCGCCATCTGCATCTGGGACCCGGTGGCAAGGTGTAAATCGGCTGCACCGCAGAGTCTCGTAACAGTAAAAGCTATCACCATAAGTTTAGGTCGGGATATGAACTTGATTTCTATCCCCTTCTCCTAGTTCTGATTGTTACACCACTCTAGCCGGAGGCTAGCAAGGGATTGGCCACCCGGCCTAGTCCCGAATAGAGAAAGGTGTTCACCCCTGTTGGGAAAACCATTGAGAAAATATATGTCGGAGGCCTTTATCTCGAGCTGGTGGCCTCCAATGTAAAAACACTGATCCTGGACGTTCCATCTCTTGACCAGCCACTCTAAAAATGTCACCTGGGCCCTCATGCCAGGTATGACCCAGTATTTGAAAAGACCGCATGCTCTTAACGGATCAATGGTAGGTTGGTGATTTAGCGCGGCCAAATCAACGTCTTCGTGCTCTCTTTCATGCCAATCAAGCATGGTGGGCAATCTACACACCAAGAAATAAGCTTTAGAAACCATGAAATAAAAAATTTGTGGTTGAATTTGAAGATTGGGGTTTGAAAATGCGCTTTACACGTGGTACACACCCCGCCTTCAGAAACAGAGTATGGGTATGCACCTGGTCTGAAGGTAGGTTGCGTACCCTAACCTTTTTCCCTTTAAGGAAAAAGTCGGGGTACGCAGGTTACCCATGGGACACCTGCGTACCCCGAGGAGCGCATCCCAAAACCCCAAATCCCCCAAAAAATCAAACAAGGGCTAAAATTAAAATTCTAAACCGATGAAATTGAAGAGGAGGATGTTGTGGATTACCTGGAAGTGACGACGTTTGATTCCGACGGTCTGATTTTCCGCAAAGTCCACGGGAAGTTTCTTGCCAAAAGCCCTTTTTTCTACCTCAACGGTAAAATGGTTAAAATGACATGGTAAAAAGTCTTTTTATAGGTTTTTTGGATGAATAAATCCTAAATTTGTTTATTTTTCACCATGGAAGGACATTTTTCAATGTATTTTTGCCTATCTTAAACAGGTATGAGTAATGTGTCGTTTTTGTGCAGGACAAAGGGATTTTCAGCGAAACTTGTCATTTTTCACGAACCAAAACATCAGAGTCATCTTTCAAGCCCTTTTCTGACTCCTAAAATATGAAAAGATTGCCGAGCATTTCTTTTACACTCGTTAAAACAGAATTAAAAGAAGGTCCCCTTATAGCCCTTTTCTGACCGTAAAAACAGGAAAAGATTGCCGGGTTTTTGTCGTTTCAAATTCAATACTGGAAATAAAACGACGTGTCCTTGATCACTTTTTACTTTTTAGTTCAAAGACACTAATCATGAAAGTACTCCTTCGTCGCAAGATCAAGCGGTTATCCTAGGTATTATTTTATACTTTTTCGGGCTTAGGAGACACAAATTTACGGAAAAGTCCAATCTGGAGTCTCCTTAAGTTTTTCAGACTCTCTGAAAATGAAAAACGTTGAGTTTCTCCTATACTGGACTCGTTAAAATTTTACAGTAAAGGACATGTTCTATTACAAACAGGAACGGACCACTCCTTCTTAGGGTTCGAATCAAAAACCAAGTTGGACTCATCTGAAGGATGAGCTTATAATCAAGCATATGTTATCCTCCTCAAGCTTGTAAAAAATAAAGAGGTACTTGCCAGAAACGGTGGGGGAAAAGAGAGAAGAATGAACCTATTTGATATCCTTTTGTCTCAGAAAAACATTACTACCACTCTTGAACACGACAATTTTTATTCACCTGGGTTGGGAAATCCTTTGTCTCACAGTTGATCAAACCACATTGAAATTCTTCAGTCGGGTTCCGGGGATTAACATTGAGTCATTTGTCACCAAGCCATCTGTTGTGTCGTTATGTGTTCAAAAGGTCTGTAAACAAAACATTCAACTGCAAAATACCTATCATCCATTTTATCATCCTTGAGTCAGTCCTTACAACAACATTTCTTCAACTTGAACTATGATTTCGTGTTGTGGGCTTTCCTGCGACGGGTCTCTTTCTATCGACATCAGCACATTATCTAGAGAGTTGATTTAGAAATCGTCAGTGCCTTGAAGTCTGCATGCATCAATGGCAGGTTTCTCACCTTCAACGTCAGTTTTCATCATTTACTTGTGATCGAAGGATTCCATGAAATGTTCAACATCGACTCATTCATTCACATCTCATGGATTGTACTGGGTACGTTGAGAACCATTGACATCACTGGTGGTCTCTCTAACGCTTGTTAGCAGTTTACATCATCGACTAGTAATCAAGTGGTTTCTACCATGTTCGACATCGACTCATTTATTCCATGGCTAGAATCGTACCAATTCGGGAAGTAGAGATGAAGACCCTGGATCTAGTTTCCACCATCCAGGCTGCGAGGAGTTTTGTATTCATTATGTTGTAGACCAATCATAAGCAGATGGCTGCGCCCATACTGTGTCTAAACGAGTCTATGATTATGATGTATTATGAAATCATTCCTGTATCAGAGTAGTTAGTCCAATAGTTAAAGTTTTTGGTCTGAGTATGGGAATGCCTACCTCAGCAATGATATGATCTTATACATGTATTTTGTGTTGAAAATTGTAGGTTCTAACCGGGCTCTCCACAAGATGATCCTCGAAATGATAAAGTACTTCACCCTTCCTATATGATATAACACCCTTATCTATTATAGGCTTCACACTCTAGGGGGCAATCTGTTACACTGAAATTTGTCACCATGACTATCTGCAGTTAATATGGCTCCATCAATAGTCATATTATCCTCCTTGTCAAGCCTCATACCTCTGCTCTTCATGTCGAACTTCAAAAAGAGAGAAAGTCACTTAAAAGCATGTTTATCTCTGGGTATGCAAGTTCTCTCTACCTTGCCTGTGTGTACGCATCCCAAACACACTGTACCTGTGTACTTATACGCTCTGTAAGCCAAAGGATGGGTGCGTACCCCTGTAAAGGTCAAAAGGCGCGAGTTTCATCTTTAAAAAGTTACTTGTGGTCACTTCTAGAGCCTTCTAGAAGAGTGTTTGACGTGTTTTGAGCGCCTCCAGATGGTTCATGCATCCCTATGATAGAGGAGCTTATCCCATCAAGAGAGGAGCTACCCCATCCAAAAGAGGGAGTATCCCATTGATGTTGGAACTGAATAACCTCCTCTAGAATACTATAAATACAGGCATTGGGCCAAAGGAGGGGAGGGTTGAAAGCTGAACATTCTAAAGGGTAAATGCTGCTGGAATTAGGACTTCCATTGTTGACTTGTGAGGAGAGATCACTATCCTTCCTTGTTGCCATAGTGGGAGTGGGTGAGCTTGTCAAAGTAGAGGAAATCTCTTGCTGGACCCTGGGAGGAGCTTGCACAACACCAAGGCTCAGGTTGTAATGGTTCCTTTTTTGTTTCCTTAATACAAATAAGTCCATTCTTCTCAATGATTTGTTGTTAATGAATTATTTCATGTACTCCTTGGTCTATGTGATGAATATGCTTTGTTTTATGAAATATTCAGGTGTTATGTAATCATTTGTCTTGTTAGTGTATGCAGGTCTTAAAGTGAAGGAGGAGCTCATCTGGATCAGCAAGGCTGGACTGCTACAACAAGCGTTGGACCTAATGTAAGATCGGAAAACACTTGATCTCTCATAGAATAACGTGTGTTTAGAGAAGGATTGCTCTTGTTTGGTTTGTTTGTCACTAGAGAGTCTTAGACTCCTAGGGAGGTTAGGTTTGTCCGCAAACATAACTCTTTCCGCATGACAAAGGGTCTAGAACATAATGACAAATAAAATGACACATGAATCAATCCTAAAATCACTCAATGGGTGATTTGACCTATAATCATAATAAATATAGCATGAAACCCATGCTTAAAAATAAAATAAAATAAAAAATCTTTTACAATAATTTTCTTTTCCTATCTTTTGACAAATACATAAGAATTACATCATTTCGTGAGTTGGACAACAATTATGAATATCAATACTAGTTACATTTTTCAACACTCCCTCTTAACTAGGGAGGTATTCATAATTGTTCAATTTGAAGTGTTTCAAGAATATTACAACAACATATACAATGCTAGATACCATCAAGACCAACAGAAAAAAATGTCAAGGTATCAATCCAAGTCTCATCAAGGCTGCCTTCCAAGACATCAACTCAATAGAGACTAAGGTGTCATCAAGGAAACTTACCACTATAGGTAACATGAGGCTACAACCCTCGTATCAATCCAACTAGATACATATACTATCTAGGTCTCCATGCTAAGGCACCAACCCTCACAGGGATCTAGGTATCAACAAAGTCAATATATCAACACTAAAATGGAGTTCCATATCATAAAGACCGAGATACCCTCCCACAAAGGGATCTTGACATCATCAAGGCCAAACTATAACTGATATCTCAATACCAACCAAGCCAAGGTTTCCTCCCAAGTACCATCATATGGGCACGCAACCTAAGGTACTCATCTCTCCTGCTCAACCAAATTAAAGATATCCACCAATCCAAGCATGCTCATCAAATATTCAAGCTTCTCAGGAGATATCAATACATTAGCTACGTGTTCATTCATTAGAACATATTGATCTCCACGACCCTAACCAATATCAAACTTCCAATATATTGGTTCTTACTATCAATATACTAGCATAAAATTCGAGGTCCTCAACCATTCTAATGTTGCTTAGGTCATCATAATATTCAAACAAATCTCATCGAAAGCTTCTTTTTCCTACTTCTAAAGCAACACCAAACTCAGCCTCAGCACTTTTCAAAAAAATCGATTCTTTGTGCTTTAACTATTCTCTGATCTCATGTTTTCTTCCTAGTATTTATTATACATCAAGTCCTTTCTCTCAACTATGGAGGATATACTTTAGTTTATCCAATATCCTTCTCAACTAGGGGGATAATTCCATCATCAACAAATTTATTCTTCCAGCTACGCAGGCTCTTTTCTTTTTGCATCATCATAACATTAGAGAACTTCAAGCTTCAAGAGCATCATTCTTTATCTTTATATGGCAACAAGGTCATCTTTCAAACAACAATTTAAACTTCAATGTCATCAGGGTTCTTACAACTTCATATTTCCATCATGCTCAACATCATTATAAGGTCATCATCAAATATGAGGCATGCATACATCTTTACAACCTTTTGAAAACTATGTACCTATAAATCTCATCAACAAGTACAACTAAGCACAAATATATATGTACAAGAGCATGAAGTTAACTTTATCAATCTAGGATTCTCAAAACTTTAAACAAGAAATTAAACCTTAGATATCCAACAACTAAGCCATGTTATGGTTTCAACCATAGTGGAAGCATTTATATCTAGGGTTACACTTTCATGCCCTAGACTTTTATTTCAACTTTTACTATGGTTTTGTCATAAACCCTAGATATTATCATCAAACCCTAAAATTCAAAAGGCTAGTGTTTTACCAAAGTGAACAAATAGAAAAACATAGTTATTACAAGGGTTGATTTAATCTAGAGATCAAACACCCTGACAATACAAGAATGATCTTGATTCTATAGAAAACCCTAGACATGAGAGATTCAGTAATATAAAGAAATTTTAAAGACAAAATGATTCACCTTCTTATATCATGAAGACCTTCTACAAATCTTGTAATCTTATACACACCTTGAGTCGCTTCATTTACAAACCTTGTGGGGCTTCCTCTTGTAGGGATCCCTTTGAATCTAGGCACAATCCTTTCTTTTAGAATATTCCTGCAAATATTTCTTCCAAGGAAATACAAGGGAAAGGATTATAATCAAGTAACAAGAATAAAGCTAGATATGTAGAGGAAATCAACAAGGTAATGAAAGAAATAGAGAATACTTATATTTTGTGAAAAAGGTGGAATATCCCTCTAGATCTAGTATAGATTTTTTAGAGTCTTTTGTGTTCTTTCCTTTCATCATGCTTACCAAAGCACAAGGGTTGTTTTGATTCTTATTATGTACCTGCATTATTCATTGACAAGTACTACCAAAAAAATATACCAGGATGATGTCATGTTTGTTAATATAGGGATTTTGTGATATCTTAGGGGATGTCTTTCTTAAGGTTTTCAAATACTAACCCTAATAATTTCTATGATTACATACCATATACTATCTTACAACCCTTGGAAATCAAGAGCTAGGGTTTCTATGAAGGATTAATCATATCAGGATTAAGGTTTCCTTATTGTCTAGGGCTTTCAAGTATCAACTAGGGATTACTAGTACCTAGATGCCAATAACCTCCAACAATATGAAGGCTACAAACCCTAGAAATAAAAAAGGATATCTCAAAATCCTAATCCAATTTGATTTAGACCTTATATAAATAAAAACAATTATACATATACCTTAGTCTTCTATGATCTGAAACTGATACAAATGCCTTTACAAGATTTCAAGAGGTATATGGGAGATACTTCATGATATTGATGGTTGTTGTTCTTTTGCTTCAAATATTCCCAAGAGCTAACTTGCAATTAATATTCTACCAAGATGCCAACTCTAATTTGTTTTCTTGATATTTAGCTGTATGTAGCCTTTTTCTATAACTTTTTGTCCCTCAAATTAGGGTTTTCAATAGTTTTCTCAAGACTAAAAACTTTGATACTTCTACAAATATTAATAATTTAATGAATGATAAGGCTTCCATTAGTATTTAAGAGGAATAATATAAATTTTTTAATAACGTGATAATGATATGTTGACTAGGGCTTTGATAACCACTGAAGTAGGCCTATTATATCTTCAAAAAAATTGATCCCTTTCTTTTCTATAAGAGAAACATCTTTACTAGTTTAAGGGTTGACTTATATCCTTTTGTTATGTTTCAACCTTTTTATATAAACATGTAGAAAATCTTATGAAGAATCTCGAATTTCTAAAAAGAATTACAAGACCCTTATATGCACAGGGACTTCATTAGGGGAGGAACAACATACCTCATGTGTTCATATTGGGGGATATATATTGAGGAAAAAATTACAAAATATATTGAGCATACAATAAGGGGTTAAGGGTTTTTATATTGGAAGGTATAAAAAATGAAGCTCAAAATTAATGAAAAAATATAAAGGGGTATAAAAAATGTTAATGAAAAAATGGATACCTAAAATATCTAGTGAAATTTGGGGTTTTTTAACTTGGGAAGGGTTATTGGCTTCATATTAGTAGGGGGCTAAATAATGTGATTTTTAAAGATATTTTTCAATATGTATCCAAATTAAGGGTATTGCTTAGTATGCCACCAACGTACATGTTATGTCAAAGGTTCACTGAGTGAAGCCCCCCTCCTTATATAAAGCATGGATTTTTCTTTCAATGTTTACTGTCCAGCCTTTTAGTGACAATAATTCCTTCTCTACTCCTTCATTATTAGCCCAGGTTTATTGCCTAACCACACTAATTTCAAAAATATGCTCTTGACCTTGATACTACTATTACATGGATCGGTCTACAAGGAAAGAGTGAAGAATGGTTTTTTGATATATTTTGAATCCCTTTGTCCTTTGAACATTGATATTCAAATATTGAATAGATAATACTTCACTTCTCCTTATGATCTACCTTGAAACTATTCTTGAAACCTTCCTTAAGATGATGAGATCTATTGATATTCAAGCTACCTTTTCCTCTTCTATTTCACATTAGCTCTGAAAGCATGTTAGAAAATTAGAAAGGTGGAAAGATTTTCTTATCTTGATAATTACTTGTGATGTATTTGAATTCTTATTAGCTTTTTTTAGTTCTTAATTTATCTTCTTATCATCAAGCAACCATAAAAATCAAAAGCATGAAGATCAAGACAATAAGTGACACAATATGTGGGCTCTTAGCCAAGGAAAAAATCCTCTTCTTAGGGGAAAACCCAAAAAAAATATTCTCTTCTTTCAGAACCAAATCAAATGAGACAACCAAGACCCTTTGACCAAGACAAATACCTCCTTCAATCTACCAATTCAGCCTCCCAAGAAGACTCATAAAATTCTATTCAATATCTCCAAAGTCAACATAAGTCAAACTCTAAAATCCAAATCAAATAGGGCCTCGGTCCTCTCTAAAACTTCTTATTTTCAGCCTAATCCTTCGACCCTACAACTCTCCTCAGTTCTCTCACGCATGTGGAAGAAAAAAAAAATCAATTTCTTTTGATAGAGAAATCTCTCTTGCTTTCTTCATTATTGTTTTTCTTCCTTTTGTAATGATATAGACTTCCTTATTAGGTTCATCAAACTATTTTCTTCACTTGGAAATTACAGGTCGAATTCCTTAACTGATTGATGCCACAATAGGTTGAATTCACCACTTATATAATATAGTCCCTTTTTCTGTTTGAATTCCTTCAATGAGGCCAACTTGTTAGGAGATGAGGTCAACTTGGTGAAGGAGGTATATATGACAATTTTACATGAAAATATTTTTTCTTTATTGACATAAGAAGCCCAAGAAGGGTCTAGAACATAATGACAAGGATAATGGCACATGACGCAATCCTAGAAGCACCCATGCTTATAAAATTCATTTTTTCTTTTACAATAATTTTTCCTTTTCTTTCTTTTGACAAATACATAAGACTTGCATCATGTCACGAGTTGGACAACAATTATGAATCTCAATACTAGTTACATTTTTCAACATTGTTTCTAAACAAGTTAGGACCACATCCAATAGAAAGGATCTTGAAAGTATCATAAGAATTCAACCTCTATGTTTTGATGTGAAATGACTGAGGGAAATTATGTGGATACATGTTCCTAGGATCCTAACCTAACTAGAAATTTCCTTTTGATTCCCAAGTGGTATTGATGTGTATTAGACTAATAATTCATTTTTAGGTTGATCTTGGTGTCATAATACAATAACATAATTTTAGAGTGTGCTAGAGCATGTATGTGTGGTGTGAACAACTATAAGTGGAAATTGTTTGGAAATTGAAAGTAACTTGTAACTTGAAATCGAATCTAAACTAAGAGAAAGTAACTAAATACTTGAGCGAAAATTATTCTTCGTTTACTTCTAAGTTACTTTTATATCTAAAAACAACTTGCCAAAAAATAATCTTTTGACATCAACAAACATCCTACTCTAAACCTAGTTTCTCAAGCAATTAAAATCTCAACAAAAATAAGATATATTGGAAACCAAGGTACTAAGGGATCTAAGGGATTCATTATTTATCTTTAACTTCTATTTTTTGAAATTAAAAATAAGCTATAACAACAAAAATATATGACATGGGGTTGAAACAAAAATAAAATAATCACATTGAAAAAACCAAGGACAAATGCTTCCTACAAAGATCTATTTTTAATAACAAGTACTAGGGTAACAAGATGACATTTTTCCTATCCAAATAAATGAAAAATATGTCCTATGTCTTATTCAAAAACCTACAATTTTTATCTATTTCTTACAACAATGGACTAACAACAATCAAACTGCAACAAGATCAATTGATGGAGAGGTATTGAAACCTCAGGGGGTTTCGTTCTCAATCTTTTAGATCTATGAAAGGAGATAATTTATTGACGGAGTACTAAGAGTACACTACTAGGCATAAATAATATTAGATAGCTAAAATAAGTCCCAAAACATAGAGAACATTTTGTTTTGGGCTTAATGCAGAAATATGTTTAGGTGGATGTGTTTCCCTTGTAGATAATGGCCTTGAAAGTTGTGTTTGGTCAATGTAGATAATGTCCCATTTAGATTCATTGTCAATGTAGTTGTACCCCACTAAACCTGCATACTATTGGAGAGATGTGTGTTCAATCCTAAGTTTGTCTTGAAAGGTTTTAAGTACCTGTAACTTGCAATCATCGAATAGATGGTAAAATGCACCAAAATAGAGCCAAAAATCTAAAAAAACAATGAGAAATGGGAGGAAACAAGGCTTACCCACACATCCACAACAAAGAATTTGAAATTGGTTTAGATCCCTAATGGAATTGTTAATCTATTTTTCACTTCATACAGTAGGGGAGGGAAAAAATAATAATCTAGTGATTGCTCTAGAGTACAAACAAATATATGATATTAAATTAGAAACTCTACCTAGAGAAAAATAAATACATCCAATAACTTGCACCATGCATGAGATATGAAGCAAAAATGTTGTAAAAACAAAAATATTAAAACAAGAAGTGTATAAAGAGTGAATTATTTTTTATTACCTAAATATGGATTTAATAATATTACATGTGAGAAGGGGTTTTGGAGAGAAATGACTCATTGGCATCTTATCGTTAGGAGGGTTTGTTGATAATATTAAGTGTATGATGATATATCTACTTTATGGATAAAACAAATAATGATGAATAGATATGGGAAACACTTCAATATTCTCAAGATGATCAACCAATGTGTTTGCATAAAATTTCCTACTAGAAAAGGAGTTATTGCCCCATATATCTTTCCCCTAGAACTGCTATACAATAATGATACACTAATTATGGTTTTCTCCTAAACATTATGCATGCATCTCTTTATATTTATGGTAATAAGAGGATTAAAAAATGCCATACCTTCTTTACTTGCTATTTGGTGTTGTTTTTTGATTGGACCAACCACAAAAAAACCCTACTCCAATTCTAAATATTTCTGTCTCTTGACCAATTCTTGTAACCTACACACACCACAACCAAATGATGAATATCTTGTCTCCAAATGAAGAGTTGTTAGTTCAAAATCATTGATATGATCAGAAACATACAAATGTATTCATATCCAAAACACATAACAACATAGTTTTGGGGGCGGGGGGATATCATGTAACTTATATTAACAAAATAACCAATGCTTACATATATACCTCGGTGTAAGGTCGTTCCTTTCCAATTATGTTGGCTCCCTATCCTCCTTGTCTCACTAGATATGATGAGGCTCACCACAACAGTAGAAGGAAGTGTTTCTGCGAAATCCACCAAAATAGGGGTGTCAAGTATGTCTCTCTATGTCCCTTTCCCCCTTGAAAGGGTCTCATTATATAGGATTCTCATAGATATGGGAGGATGAATATGAACACAAAGGGCCAAGATAAGTAAGGATAAATACTCCATTTATTAACCCCGTGCTAAGTCATCTTATCCTAGTTCAAATTCATCATCTTCGAAAACCAAACTCTAGAATATTCAATCCCTCATTTCACTCTTGCTAGAGGAAACTAGTGATGTTGACAACCCCATCACCCTTTGGTAACTGATACAGAGCATTGCATCTCCCTTTTGCTGAGGAGATACAATAATGACTCATGAGAGTGTGACAATTTAGGGATATGGGAGTGGTATCTCAACCCTCGACTAATGGAATTTAAGATAAGGTATTTCCTCCATCCTATGGATAATATCTAAGGATATGGAAGCGATATCTCAACCCTCAAATAATTTTATTAGATAAGGTCTCTCCTCCATCCTAGGGGTAATATCCAAGGATCTGGAGCGATATATCAACTATCTACTAATTTGAGTGAAGATAAGGCCTCTTCTCCATCCTAGGGATGAAAAATAGGCTGATAAAAAAATTGTCCCTGGTGTATAAGGTAAGAAGATAAAACTATGTTGGAATACATTATCATATGAAGCTTCAAGAAAAAAATATGTAAGGAAGGAATCAAGAACCAAGGAACTGGTTAGGACTTTCCCTTACAACCAGTACTCAATCATATATAAATCATCCCCAAGGTGGGAATACCCTTGAGTAGTAATAAGAAATAACTAAACATGGCCTCCAAAAATATACACCATCGGATCCATGACATGAGATGCTAAATACATGAAGGAAGAATATGTACATGCCATCAATAAAGAGATCATAGCCACTAGTAAATACACTCATTGGATCTATGTCACAAAATACATTGGTAAGACATCAGACACATAGAAGGAAGGTTCCCTTGAGTGGTCCGAAAAGTACACAATATTGTACATAATCCGTTGCATCTTTGGAGGGGTGGCATATAAGAGTGAGATGTTCCAAAGAAAAAGACCTTCATACCAACCTTGATGGTGCAAATCTACATTGTGTGAATAAATGAGTTGATGTCAAGCATGGTAGAAACCACCTGATTATTGGCCATTAAGGTGTACTAGGAACATACATGAAGGGACCCACCAATGATGAAAATGGATCCTAAGATACTAAGCACAATTCACTTAGCATGAATAGAAGAGTTGATGTTGAAATTCATGATTTGACTGACAAAGTATCAATGAGGAAAATCTATTATTAATTGCAAGAAAATATGCCATTGAGTACAACAATATCCAAGGTACTACTAGTTTTTAAACCCCTCTCCTACATAATGAGTTGATGTCAATAGGAGGAGATTCATCAAAGGAAGGCCTTGATGTATCCCTCATCAATCAACATGAAATATACCAAGATATGATCTGAATATATGAATTCACCAAGTAAAACTAACATATGGATGAGCAACACAAAATGTCAATGAGGACTGTAGATGGCCAAATGATGTTTAGATGTCCCTTGAACATATAGTGGAAAGGAAAAAAAGGTGACTTGGTAGCATTGACTAATGAGAACCATGTGATATCATGCAAGAAAGCAAGATACATTGAAGCATGCTCCATAATTATTGGTAGATTAACCAATCAGAGTAGTAAAAAGACTCATATTTATGGCTCAACTTCTAGGAAACTTATGACCCATATTGAGGATAACAACACAAAAAGGTGTCATGTCCAAGGGAAATGCAACAAACATTGTCATTTTTTGTAAATAGACTAGAATATTCCCCCCTCTATTTTTTTGTATCTCCTTTATAGATTAACAAGAATGAAAGATAAAATAAGTGCACTCGACAATGCCTTTTTCATTCAATTTTAATCAATTGAAACGAGGTAAAAGAATACTTGATAAGGTGCCTTTTTTGTTTCGTTTTAATGATATAAAAATGGGGTAAAAGTGTTCTTAATGAAGAGTTTTCTTCATGGTTTAGCAAGATCAAAGAAGAGATAGTAGTATGCTCAATAAAGTGTCTTCTTTGTGGTTTAAGAAACTTGAAGAAGAGATGGTAGTATGGTCAGTATCAATCTCATTGTTTTAAAAAGTGAGAGAATCAAGAAGAGTAAGCTTGTTATCTTTTATTATTTAACGAGCATAAGAAGAACACAAATGAATCTTATCTTAGAGAAACCACTGGTATAGACAAGAATAATCTAGTTCTGAGCTAGAGGAACTGCCTTAAGCAAGATCATGCAGAGAGGTTGGCAAGGAAAACCCACTCATCATAGTGGTCTCTCTAAGAAGGAGAAAACCACCAAGTGAAGGTAAATGATGATGCAAGTGGTAGGAGTTCAAATGTGATTGCAACAGTAGTAAGAGAAGAAAGTGAAAACAACAATGTAGAAGTAGGAACAAGACATTAGTAGCAGATAGCATAAACAATCGCAAGGTAACAAAAATATTGTTGGTATTTTCCTCATGATATAGCCAAAATCTAATAAAAGGGAGAAAAATGAGGTTCACTTCATGTCATGTCAGGTCTGTAGGAGGAATCATGGGCCTATAAAAAGATGCATCATGGACACAAAAATGACAAGTGGGTTCTATTCTAAGGCATCTACGAAGAGGTGGGCTCTACTACACAAGTTATGACATGCAAATAAAGAGAGAGTAATGTTTCAACCTAGCTAGATCAGACCTAAGGTGCAACGAAAACAACATAGATGGTCAATAATACAAAGAGAGATGAAGGGAAATACCTACCCCTTTATGTTGAGGTCAAGAAATTGCACATATATCTATTAATTGTCACAATATAAACACCACCCTATCTCATAAAAACCATCCAGAAAGACTAGACCTGTGGTTAAATCACATAATGAAGGAAATAAAACATAGATTAAGTAAGAATAGGACAATATATAATTTTATTTTTTGCATTTTATAATAATTTTTTTGAACTTTTGGATATGATGTACTATCTATGTCTAGTTCATCTCTTACTTATGTTGTTGAATTATGTGATTCAAAATCCATGTTTCGTGGACACACATGCTTGTATAAATGCTCAATTATTGTGACAATTGTAAACATAGTTAGAGGACTAACATTTGTAACCTCCAAGTCTCCTCATGGGTGCACGCCTACAGAAATCCATGAGTATGTGATTGAAAAAGGAAAATAAATCACTAAGAATGATAAGCATCAAACAAAAACAACCTACACTCAAAAATAAAAAGCACTCACATCACAGACCAAACCAAAACAAAAATACATATGTACAAGGTGCAATGCAATCTGATATGTTATGCCATGTAGTGGCCACTAATGGGCACATTCCAAGGATTCCTATGGATGTGTATGAACTCATGGGATGTTGTTAGCATCATATGGCACATTATGCTAGGGCCATGTCACATCGAGTTGAATTACCACATTCTTAAAGGTTGATGATTCCAGTGAAAGTGTTCATATTGCAACAAGATGATGGAGCTTAGTGAAAAGAGTCACCTTCACTAAGTGGGTCCGCAGGAAAATTATGGTGCAAAGTATATTTTTAGACTATGTCTATTTTTAGACATATGGATCATGTCTATGAGTTGCAGGATGTTGTTTATGGATGATTGG
>APFE031654481.1:19239-71548 GCA_000404065.3 Pinus taeda
GGGATCAGTGGGGTTCTTGGACAGTGGTGCGTCTTTTCACATGACGGGAGATAGAGATTTGTTCTCTGATCTGGAGGACAAAGATCTTGGAGTGCACATCGAGATGGGCGATGATGGTAGATACAGTGCGACCGGTATCGGTACCATTTCCTTTGAGAGGAGTCTGGTAAACCCTTTGTATTGAAGGAAGTCATGCATGTTCCAGGATTGAAGAAGAATCTCATCTTAGTGGCGATGTTAGAAGACAAGGGGTATGATGTTGTTTTCAGCGAGGGAAAGGCCTTCTGGTAGCGAAGACAACTGCGTGAGACCCGGAAAGATAGGGTTCGAGTGAGGAACCTTATCAGTTGCATGGTAGATGATGCGCCAAGCTATGGCAGGCAAGCAGAAGGATTGGTGAAGCCAGGATGATGCGAGTTGTTGGCACAGGATCATTGGGTCACCTTCACCATGGAGCCTTGAAGATACTGCATGCAGCATCACTACAGGGCTTTCCTTAAGCACGACTTGCGCAGTCAGATCAGTGCAAGGGTGTTACTTTGGGAAGTTTGTGGGAAACACCTCTCACGAGAAGGATAGTCATGCCACGACGATCCTTGAGAGAATTCACACAGATGTGTGTGGACCTTTCTCAGTTGCTTCGACAACAAAACACATGTATTATGTGATTTTGTTGATGATTTCTCTCGTAAGTGCTGGATCTTCTTCATGCAGAAGAAGAGCGAGACATATTCAAAGTTCTGTGAATTCAAAGCATTGGTCGAGAAGGAGTCGGGGAAGAAGGTGAAGGCTCTTAGGAGCGATAATGGTGGTGAATACATCTCGGACGAGTTCAAGGATTTCTGCAAGGCAGAAGGGATTCGTAGAGAGCTCATAGCTCCCCATAACCCACAGCAGAACGGGGTAGCTGAGTGAAAGAACAGAACGATTGTGGGTGCTGCACGGGCAATGTTGCATGATCAGGGCCTACCCCTTCACTTGTGAGCGGAAGCATGCAATACAGCAGTTTATGTGCAGAACCGTTGTCCTCATAGGATACTTGGCATGAGTACACCTGAGGAGACTTATTCTGGTAAGAAGCCTGATCTTTCTCATTTGAGGATTTTTGTTGTTAACGTTTACATGCATGTGACGAAGGATGCCAGAAAGAAGTTGGAGTCGACTGCAGAGGTTGGGATATTTGTGGGGTACACTGATACGCCCCACAACTATCGTGTGTATTTGCCAGACAGTGGTAAAACTGTTGTGCGACGGGATATAAAATTTCAGGAGGAGAAAGCCATGAAGTGTTCGCTTGAGAGGGAGCTACACTTGCATGCAGATGAGGAGCTATTAGTTCCTAAGGATGAGCTTCAGGATGTGGATCAGCCACAGGATGAGGTTCATGGAGTGGAAGAGACCACTCAAGCGGCGCCAACCATCAAAGGGCGAAAGTGCTTGACAGAAGCTGAGTGACTGGCTCAAGATGCAGAGAAAGTTGTAGGACCACCTACAGCCCAACGTCGACAGAGACAGTCACCTGATCGGTACACTAGATACATGGCTCTTATGAGCAATTGTGTTGTGACTAAGCCATCCTCTTTCGAGGAAGTTGTGGAGGATCCCGCATGTGTAGACGCCATGGTGGAAGAGAATGATTCTATTTTCAGAAACAGTGCATGGGAGATTGTTCCTAGACCGGAAGGGCAAATTAGTGGTGGGTTCGAGATGGATCTACAAAGTTAGGCAAGCAGCTGATGGGAGTGTGGAGAAGTACAAGGCAAGATTTGTTGCCCGAGGCTTTTCACAGATAGAGGGGATCAATTATGAGGAGACCTTTGCACCTGTCGCAATGTATTCTTCCATACGGATGGTTCTTGCTCTCTCAGCGCAGATGGGATGGCACATTCATCAGTTGGATGTGAAGACTGCGTTCCTTCCTAGAGGTTGGAGGAAGGAGGATGCTACTTCAGCGGAGGTAGTGGATGCCACTAGTTACCAGCAGTTGGTGCAGTCGCATGTGTGCAGGCTCAAGAGAGGCACATCGGGATATGGATTGGATGAGGTGAAGCTATGTGGCTTCATGGATGCAGATCGGGCAGGGAGCTCAAGAGGCCGAGTATATGGCAGCAAGGGCATCAGGTACCATCATATCAGAGATTGTGTGCAGCGGAGGATCATGTTACTTTCATACATTCAAACGGAGGATCAAGATGTTGATATTCTGACGAAGGCTCTCACCAGGAGCAAATTCGAATACCACCAAGGCAGGATAAGGGTTGCTGATAATCCATATCTTTTCAAGAGGGAGTGTTGAGATTGCAACAAGATGATGGAGCTTAATGAAAAGAGTCGCCTTCACTAAGTGGGCCTGTAGGCAAATTATGGCGCAAAGTCTATTTTTAAACTGTCTATTTTTAGACATATGGATCATGTCTATGAGTTGCAGGATGTTGTTTATGGATGATTGGTCAAGTTGGCAAAAAATATATGGACTTCTATTGTTAGACAATAGTGGTGACACTGTCAAGTCTAATTATAGAGCAGTCAAATATTATTAGCTTATAATAATATTTAGACTAAAAACTTTATCTTATTCTCTTGGAGCACTTCAGTTTGAGCTACAAATGTGGCACATGCAGCTGTCAGAAGGAAATATGTTTTCTTTGTGGGTCAGTTGAGTTGTTGCATGCATGACTTCAGTTAGAACTCAATCAGTTGAGTTTTGTGGAGTTGATTGTGGAGTTGATGGAGTTGTGTTCAGTTTGACTTGGTTAAACTAGTTGTAATTAGTCTAACTACAAATAGACTAATGATGAGTTGTTAAACTAATTATAACTCATAATGCAACTAAAGAATACATCAGTTAACTCAGTTGCATGTCAGTGCATGTTCAGTTCAGCAGGGACAGGTGTTAGAGGATCAGATTGGTATCACTTGTGACTATAGTTGTGCATGAGGATTTGTACAATCAATGGGATTGAGTTATGCCAATGAGAATTGGCCAATACCAAGTGATTATAGCCTCTACTCACGTGATTCCCAGTGTGAGTGATTCTTTTGAGGTAAATACGAGTTTGGTTCAACCATTCTCATCCATTCTTGTGCAGGTATTGA
This sequence comes from Pinus taeda, assembly GCA_000404065.3. Lineage (NCBI taxonomy): Eukaryota > Viridiplantae > Streptophyta > Pinopsida > Pinales > Pinaceae > Pinus > Pinus taeda. The sequence continues at coordinate 22,336 of APFE031654481.1, forward strand.
GCAGTGGAGGCAGGCAAGCAGTGGAATATATTTGGAGATCAGATCTGAGCTGTATTGTGTGTAACAGGTGGAGATAGTGCTGGATAATTGTGAGAAGTATTGACTATTGTAATGTTACATGTTCTCAATCATTAATATATAGATAGTGTGGGGTTTCAGCTGTAAGCTTTCCCCGGGTTACATACTGTGTTAATGTGTGCATGCTCTTGATGTTTTATTGTTATTGATGTTGCTATATTGATGATCAATGTAGAGGAGCTTATGTATTGTGTATGTATTCCGCAATAGTACATGACCAGGATAATCTCCATTGAATATGTGTTTATTATTCAAAATTTCTACACTCCATGGATGAAGAACCATCTCTGGTGCTTCTTATTATCTCCTCCTGCATCAGATCCGACCAAAGTCATTCCCAATCTAGCAATTTTTCTCTTCCATTAACCAAGTCTTGGTAGCTATGCCAGCCCTTAGGAATACCGAGGAGTGCAAGACTCACCATGTCATCATCAACGGTTATGATCCCTACACTTCCAAGCTCATCCCTGCAGGTGGTGAGCTTGTTCAGATATGTAGAGATCATGTCGCCCTTTTCACACTTGATTTTCCGAAGCTTGTATTTCAATGCCAGCTTCCTCTGATCGCTGCTATTCTGATATAAATCTTCAATGTTTTCCACATCGAAAATGGGGTCTCCTTCCCATTGAGGCTCGAGACTATGTGGTCTCGAACTCCCTCCAGGAGGATTCCCCTTGCTCTAGCCACACATTTCTTCCATTCCACCAATTCTTGGGCACTAGTTGCTGCAGGCTTGGGAACTTCTTGATCAATGAAGTCCTTTAACCCATTATCCTCTAATACCACTTCCATGCGATCCTTCCACACTGTATACTTTGAGCTGCCATCAATTGCATACTCAAGCCTTAAACCGTTGACCGCCATTGATGAAATTGAGATGTGATAAGAACTTGATTTCTATATTCAAGAACTTGAAACTTCGAACTTCTCCCTTCTTTGTATACTGTTCTTTGCTTTGATCACCTTTGCTATGATAACATGTAGAAATTCCCACTGTAGATCAATAGATTATGCAATATGCTAAAACAAAATAAAAGATCTACTTCTACAACACTTTTCAGAAGCTTAATCGAATTGAGTAAGATCAAGAGAACACATATAACTGAGAATGAGAAATCAATCACACATAACACAGAAGAAATAACCTGGGGAAAGCCTCAGCTTAAAACCCCAATCTTTGTATTATCATACAAGTGGAAATCTTGTTCAAGTTACAAAAAGAATAAATTCTCAAGGTATCCTTCTCTCTCTGCAATCAAACAATACAACTCACAGACTGAATAGACACTGTATATGTCCTCCTCAAGTCCTCCAAGCCTCCTATTTCCTTGCATAGTTTTTCCTGGGATCTAGTGCTTCCACTTGTGTGAATTCCCACCTCACACTGCTCACTTGGCTCAGAAATAACTGCACAAACCTGAAGGAGATAATTCCTTCTGCATGGATGAGTTTCCTTGATATGAAAAATCCTCCAACTGATAGTACACCATCCATTTTTCTGATCTCATCTGGGTCTCTGACTGAACTGACATGCATGAGTTATTTATGAGAGAGTATTCAGTTATCTGAAGTGCAGCAATTACTTGCATGCAAGCATTAACTAACTGAACTCACAATTAATTCCACAAACTGTTGGAACTAATTTAACTGGACTTGACTTAGTTAACTAAGCCAACTAATTACAACTCAATATTACAACTCATCCTTATCTCTTTAGCTGATGGATAAATTCCTCAATTAATGGAGAAACTATTGCATGTCCTCACATAGACTTCATGTTTGATTTTCTACAACTAATTAATTCAAGATGAATTAATTAATAATTTTACAAACAACTGCTAAGATCAAATTCGAATTTAACTTCTCTATTTTAGTTCAAGGACTAACTAAAATAGGAATCCATCCTGAAATATTATTTATAGCGATGTTATTTTTAGCACTTCCATTTTTCATTCCTTGTTGCTATGTCCAACACTGGTACCCAAACTGCTATTTATCGCAGTGTTATTTTTATCACTTCTATTTTTATCATTTCTTGTTTCCATTTTCAACAATCTTCGCGCAAAGACCTCCCAAATTTGCTCGAATTGCTGTAAGGTTGACAATGCATTGAGCGGCTACTTGTTGTATCTTTTGTACGTGTTGTGCCGAGACCGCGGTGTCGGAACTGCTCCCCTGCATCTGTTCATGCGTCTCCTGCATTTTCACGAGCTTGCCTTTAATCGTTGTTGTGATTTAAAAGGCCTCACCGATCCAAGGCTGAACACATGCCTTAAAAATTGCCTCTTTGTGTTGCGCTGCGTCTACTTGTTCCTTAATCGCTTTTTCCTATTTCATTTGCATGAACCGCTGTGTGAGGGCCATCGTCTGCACGGTCCCTTTGACATTGTCATACTACTGCTGTAGCTCATGCACCTCTATTTTGAAGCGCTGCATGTTCGGGTCCTCTTGTAGATTTATGAGGACCTCGAATGATTCTTCTAACATTCTGGTGCAGTCCCTTACTGCACTGCTGATCTCCTCCAGACCTGATGTAATGGCACTGGCACACTGTTCCCTTACCTCTAGAGGAGTTGAAGACTACGCCTTCAATCATAGCTCTGTGATCTGAAGGTTCAGCTCCAGTTGAACCTTAGTCATTTCTTCTCGCGCCTCATGCACCCTTGTTGCTAATCTATGGATGTGCGCCTTTGCTGGGGTGGCTAGCTAAGGGACCATCTGGCAGGCTTCTTTAAGTACCTGCACCATTTTCCTGTTCTGAGACACGACCTTGTCATGCTATAAGCTCAATTGTTCCATGTTGATCTTCGGCTCACTTGGCACCTGCAATGCGTGGCTCTCCCTGGCCCACAGTTCTGCAGTAATCGCATCCTGTAGAACATAGAGCATCTCCCGCGGGAGCACAACCATGTTGATCCCTATACCTTTCAATGTACTGACCGTAGGCCTATTGGCCTCATTTGTTGTAACTAGTTTCCCTTCTGGTAGCACTATCGTGTTGGTCGTACGAGCGTGCAACATTTCGTTGACTGTGGCTATCCCTACTTCGAGGTTGGTCGAGAGAGTACTAGCCTAAGGATTACGCACTTGCAACTCTTAAATTTGTGCTCGGAGGGCCCCCAACACAATTTGATTCTCCTTTGCAAAGTTCTGGAGGGACTCTGTGGTAACGTCATGCACTGCGTCCCCTATATCGTGTAGATTCCCCTTCGTAAGGGTGATTAGGTCAATAGAAAGCTTTGACGCTTTTACCTTCTTGCGCGACCCCATTCACTTGCTTAGGTGTTGGCACTTTAATATTGTCAATGCTATCTATGGGTCCACGCTGCCCTCTTCTACCTCTGTTTCCATTTCCTGCTCCTGCTCAGGTGAAGGCGACTTCTAGCCCTCGCGCTCCTTCTTTGCTGCCTTTTTTTCTACTGTTGTGTCCTTTTTCTGTTCTGCTGCTGTCTATGCAGCATCCCACACCTCTTACACTTTTGCTGTTGTTGCTTCTTTCGTCTCTTTTTTGCCAATTGCGCCACACATAGTTTTGCCTCCTCCTTTTTCTACACAGTAGACTTTTCCAGCGTAGAGATGTCTGAAGTGCGCCACTCGCCACGTCTCTAGTATATTGAAGATCACATCATCTGTGACATATATGGTAGCTCGTTCCACTTCTTCATAGGGTCCTTGTATTCCCTGAGGTAGATGTGATGAAAGTCCACTTTAAACTCTGCGAAACTTTGCAGGCTGTCGTAGATAGTGGGTGATAACCCTGGCTTGCGGTTAATCCCCATTCTAATGTTCATCTCCATGAATACCCAGAATATTTTACTGTCGCAGATCCGGTTCGCATCCTTAGTGGCCCACATCAGAACGTACTTTGCGGCCTCTTGGAGATCCCTTGTAATCATGGGGAGCTGGCTATCCTCTAGCAATTCCCCAGCCACCAGCACTATGGACAGCAGAAGCCATGCATAGTGGAAAGTTTTTCCTTGTTCTTGTGCCTCACAACAATTTTCTAGGAACTCCTTTCACAAGAATTCCGACCAGTTAAACTAGACCCCTCCTGCACAATGTTCAGCAAGTTCCAACACCGACGCAGGCACCTCATTCGCATGACACTTCTGCGTGAGCTGTTGGGCAACGGATCCCCCTGCCTAATGGTTTTGGGGCTTAAACCCACAATTTTGGGTAATAATATGGTAAAGGTTCCGCAAAGTGCATATAGCGTGAATTGTAATGAGTCAAGTCAAAGGGTTGTTCGCCCGAAAATAATGTAAGATAATAGAAAGCGAATCGACCTGCCCATGGTTCGCAGAGTAGGGCTCTAGGTTTAGAAGTCAGTTTTTGGTAATTTTAGTTAGATCTAAAGTATTATGGGTTTGTAAAGGCGAGATTGCTCTGAGTCTATAAGTTCAAGTCATGGTTTGTAGTAGTTAGAGTAGGCTCTACAGCTGTGTGCACAGAGGCTTGGTAGAGTTTGCAACTATGTGAGTGGATCGCTTCAGCTGAGTGCGCAGGGTGGAATTGGATTGTACTGAAAAGGAAGGTTTATATAAGATAAGTGTTTCTGAATTATTGTGCACCCAGTGGCAGATCTATATGTTTGTTCTTATGTTATGGTTTTATGCATATATTTAAGATTTATGGTTGCACGCACTGGTTATAACTATTGAATGCTTGACTAAGACCCCAAGAATTAGATCAGATCTATAATAACTACAATAATAATAAGGAATCTAGGAAGTGCCTCATTGCAGAGCTATGCGAAGGCCAGACAACTGCGCAGAGCGGCATGAGTGCGCAGATCAGTTCGCGACCCCTCCAGACCTTATCAAGACATCCCTAGGATGCAGAAACCTGGTTCCAAGACCCTCCTATACTACCTCGGGTGAGACTTCAGTCCATGCTCAGCGGATTGTTGCTGAAAGGGCCGGTAGTGCGGGATTTGTCTGGTTAAAACACTTCCGAACTTGGGTCAGGCCCCAATAAGCCAACAAATGGTTCTGTTGTTGGGACCAGGATCTGCCTAACAGATGTCTAATGTTGGAACACTGGAACCCTACGAAGAAAGAGATTAAAGATTGGTTGGATCAAAAGCTTCACGAGTTCGTGGTACAGGAAAACAAAACCCCACAGATATCTGAGAAGAGGTGGCTGGAGTGCTACATATATATGGGAAATTCACGAGATCTTCTTTGCGCCTTTATCTTCAGAGCTATATGATTGGATCGCAAGGCTAGCAGACATCCAGGGAAGGTTCAAGCTTGATCAACCCATAGCATGGACTCCAGAGTTGGTGCGCAGGCTACAGGCATCTGAAGATAATATTGTGCGGTCCGTAGATCATTGGCTGGATTGGATAATAGGAGGGTTTATCACTGAATTTGTGATAGACACGAGTGTTAGCTACAGCGAAGAAAAAATACCTTTTTTGAAGGGACCATTAGGTAAGTACATCAAATCGTTGAATACCTAGATTAGGATGTTATTATGTGAAAAACAGGTTATGCGAATCCATTATTGAGTGGAACGACGTGGAGCGGAAGGGCCTACAAAGGTATCGAAGGGTTAGGAAATAGTCCTTTAATTTCACCTCCGCAAGCAAGCGAGGAAGAGCGCACTTGGGATTCTCTAAGGAGTGCAGTTAGTTTGATGAGGCAACGCATTCTGTAGTTATCATCTCCGGTAACACTACCACTTGCATCACTTCTTTCACCCCATCTTTGCCCACACCACCTCCACCAAACTACCAATTTATCATCACGAGCGTGATCAAGTTGCCTGTATTCAGAGGAGTAGGAGCGAAGATCCAGATCAGTTTTGGCTCATAGTAAGAGTAGTGTGGGAAGCGCACGGAGTTACAGATGATAACATTAAGAAGGCCACATTATTAAGTGCGCCGCAGGATTGTGAGCTGACATGGTATATCAAGCACTCGAATGATCATCTGAATGTTGGAATAGTGGAAATCTAGTTTGCATTAAACAAAGAATTTAGTCGGTTGAAATTGGAGATGCAATCGATCATCGGATTCAAAGAGATCGTGGTGCTCCCAGGCGAAACCCCATGGGATCTGGATCAAAGAATAAAGAGTACCATCTGCAAGGCTAATATGACGCTAACAGATGCACAACGCCATGCATGGTTTGTGGCGTCTTTGACACCACATCTGAGGACGGTGCTATCCCAGTAGAAGTTTTCAACCTAGGTAGAAGCATTGGAAATAGCGATGAGGTTGCATGAAACTCCAATACAAGATCTTGGGTTGGGAGTCCAACAGATCCACACGCAACTACAAAATCTATGCTTAAGGATGTAGAGTTTGAAACAGGATAAGGCGCCCCAACCAGAAGCACACGAAGAAGTGTGGTGCATAAAATGTAAAGGACAGGGCCATGATAAGTATCATTGTCCAGTATTCGCAAACTATTTGGTGGGGGGACCAATGCCGTTGAGACTAGATGCACAGGTAGGGCCACGTGTGGCACCCGTGCTCTAGTGCGTGATTTGTCAAGTGGGAGGAAAGCACACGATAGACAACTGTCATCTATTGCAGAAGTTTACACAGACCCCCCAACAACTATTTTGAAATTTTTGTAGATTGGTAAGCCACGATGAATGAAACTGTCGGAGTTATGAATTGTTAATGGATCGAACACTTGCCTACAAGATGCAGATTGAGGCGCGAGGTTAGGATCTAGCCGCAGCAATAGCGTGCGGTGGGTTCCAGGGATGAGGACGAGCACGAGGAATGGGACCCGGACGAGGGTGTGGACAGTTAATATGCTACAATTGTGGAGGACTTGGGAATTATCGCAAGTGTACCAACCCAACCAAAATATCTTGTCCGTACTATGAGCAGTTTGATCATGAGATGGTAGATTGCCCTACGTTGAGCGCTCAGATGTGTGAAAAAGGGGTACTACAACCTACTCCGACCCAGAACATCCAAATGATGAGGGATAAACCTCGTGAAGAAGACCCCAACCTAAACATGGTACTCAGAAGCGGCACGACTTTAGGGGAAGATAAGAGAAAGTAGCCCAAAGAAGATTCGTCGGTTCACGAGGCTCCTACAAAGGAACCTGAGTCTGACTTGGGACACGAGAAGGAGACGTTTAGGGAAGCTAAGAAGAGCTTCACGGAGGCCTCTACTTCAGGTAGTAAGGATCAACCAGAGCTTGGAATGGATCCTTCTATGCTTACTACCTTTTTAGAGACATGCATGAAGCTACTACATGACAATAAGGAAGTTAAGGGACTACAAGAGCTGATCACTAGGTGCGCATGGTCTGGTGAGCCACGCATGGTCTGGAAACTCGGAAAGCATGCTTTGTGCACCATGCAGGAAATGCGATTAATGACGCAAATTGGTGAGTATGAGATGGACTAGGTCATCCTGGACTTGGGTTTAGATACGAATGTGTTACCAAAACAGACGTGGGAATGCATGGGCAGCCCTACGCTACAGTGGTCTCCTATTCGATTATGGATGGTGAATCAACAAAATATCTTACCCATGGGAAGGTTTCAAGGGGTAACAGTGGACATTGAAGGCGTCAACAAGCAGATAAATTTTGAAGTAATAGAAATTGTTGATGACAGTGACCCTTACCCTGCATTGTTAGGAATAGACTGGGCCACGGACATGAATGGAGTCATCAACCTAAAGAGACGAAAAATGATATTTGAGAAAAATTCTCTCCGTGTAATAGTTCCGCTATATCTAGCCGAAGGAGAGCGCTACACTGAACCTATGCGTGATGAGGAGAGTGATGATGAACTAGACTGCATTTACCAGATAATGGCATAAGACCAGGATCAGGTGAATCCGACACTAGACGAGATAATCTCATGGGAGCGCGACAGCTCCTGCACTTCGGATTTAGATGAAGAAATAGAGCGATGGCAGAACCGCTTGCACGAAGTCACAATGCTGCACTGTAATATGATGGTTAGATCACTAGGACACATGACGAACGAAGCAAGGAAACTGCCAACAGATGATGGTGCAACAAACATGGAGGAACCTGTATACCACTGTGAAATTGCAATACTGGAACAAAAGCGGCATGGTGTGCAAAAAGGGGTGTTGCATGCGACAACTGCACCAGGGTGGAATCCACATCTAAAGGTTAGGTGGAACTGGCATGAACGTAGAAGGCAGGTGCGTGTACAGTTTGGAGGTCCCCAACGTCGAACGAGATCGGGGCAGCAAAGACGAAGCGGTTTGAGCATCCACCTACAGTCAGGGATGCAGATGTATGTTGTACAACCACCTCCCCAACTAAGAATAAAAAATTAGAACCGGACGCGGCAGCAGGGAAGGCAATGCATTCCACCAACAGTTCACGACAAAGCATTCGAAAAAATATGCAGGATCCTGAACAGAGTTCGCCAGATAAAACGAACCCATTGGAATCTGTGCGTACTAGTGGCTCGATGGGCCTATAGGGCCATGAGAAAAAAGAGGAGTGCGAAGGTGATCCTATCATTGATGAGACAAGATGAAACTAGGAGGACGAAGAGAACTTCCCAGACCATAGCCCCCTCAGTTCAGACAGGATGCGAGGACCTGGGTAAATGAATTTGGCAGTTACAGGAAGCCATTTGGTGTGGGAACTTGAAACTTTGTGAACTCGATGAAGAATGGGGATAGTTGAGGAGGAAAAGTGTGACATTGGACAAAGAAATCAGCAAACTAAAAACCCTAGTCACACAAGCGGACCACGTGAAACTAAGCATAAGGGGAGCAAGCCTGGCCGGCCTTACCACTGCATTGGAATGAGCTGCAACCCTACTATCATGGTTGGGATTGCACCTTACTAAACAGGGAAGTGTACCATACAAAAAAGAGTGCGATGCGCTACTGGGTACAAAGGTACTTGAAGGGTGCTCGTAGCCCGGGCTAGCAAGAAAATTGAAACCCCGCACCAGGGGTGCAACCACCTGACTATATGTAGGAATCCCAGTCCTAGCGCTCCAAGCAGTTGGAAGAGGGCACGCGACTATAAAGGAGTTTGTAGGGGAGTTGTGCGGCCCGGACGTAGTGCACAAAATTAGTATGAAGCACAAAATGCGTCCACATACAACGGATTGCACTACTGCGTGGGTAGGATGGAAAGTGACCATTGCAGATATTGTTCATGACAAGATGTCCAATTTAAGACACGAAGAGCGGATGGCAGGCAATTAAGACACAAGGTCAGAACTAGGGCTGAAAGGATCTACTGCAAAAATCATATTAATGAGCCACAAAAGGGGGGAATGGTCGAATTTGAATTCAAAGAGGCCTATAAAGTACAGCTGGCCTATCACCAAACAATCCTTGGCATGTTTAAATTGTGGCATTATCAAATGAGTAGGAACCCGATGAACTTGGAGACCGTAAAAGCAAGTCCGTGGTTTGAAGCATTGCCAAAGGATACACAGGAGTCCCTGATTAGAATAATGACAATAACCAGGGTAGCTTCCTAGAGTTATACACCACCGATAGGTGATACACCAGAAATCCCTAAATCACCCCGGACGCCGAGGCCGAAAAAGGATCCACAGGCAGTAGGATCAATCCGTATGTCTCCATGAAATCCCTCATCTCCACGAAATCCCTCGTTCGGCAAACTGTCGATGGAAGAGAAGGGTAAAATGGTTAATATTGAGAGCAACGATGAGGAAGAGGACCCTCCAACTTCGGTCGAAGAGATGGAACCAGAGGAAGAGATAGAAGAATACATCCTGCTAGTACATGCCACAACAAATCTACCCAAGTATGTCCCTCCACAGAAAGGGAGGGTAAAGGTCCCTAAAGATTTGAACGTTGTGACGAGCACACTCAACACCCCATTCCTCCTCAAAGGGGTTCTATTTGAAGGTACAGCTGTAGGCCGCGTGCCCACTATAAAGTTTGAAGACTGGGACCTCACGGATACTGAGAAGTTCCCACATTTAGAAACTAGCACGCTGATGGAACAAATCACAGAAGGGGCGTTTACCACTCTGCAACCACGGGCATGGCTGCAAGGGGTGGAGGAGGCCGGGCTACTCGACCTCCTATCAATTCCACACCTCCATCGGGCCCCAATAATGATATTTATTATCAAACAACTGCTTTTCCTGGTGCATGATGGGTACTTGTGGCTGGAGGAGCCCATTCCCATCATGGGAGAGCTCATTCATAGGATTTCTCAACTTCCCTGTTCCAGAACGGACCTCATGGAAATTTCCAACATCGGCGGGGACTTGACGCTTGTGGAGGCTATGAAAAAGAAATATAAGTTGGAAAAAAAGCAAAGGGGGTATGTTATTACTAGTATTCAGAAAAAAGGGGTTTTCATAGCTACCTAGTTGTTGGTAAGAAAGGTGATGAGAAAATACAAGGGCAACGAGGTACCAACCACAGTCATCGCGTTGGCTAAGAAATGCACAAAAGCGGTATAGTTAAATTGGGTGCAGTTCCTTTGTGATGAGTTTCTGACAAACTGCAGGGAGGCCCAAGAACAGGGTAAGAGCTTCCACTACGGGTGGTTGCTCTTATCCATCCTATTGGTTACCGACGAATTACTCGAGGATAGTTCAGTTTCCTCCCCTTGACCAAGACTCGCTAGAGGCAGCAAAATACGTGCCGCTGTGGGAAACGAAGGATGCTATGAGAATCAGAGAAACCAAGATCTTATGGGTGCTAATGGTGGAAAGCATACGACTATGGATCAATAAGAGACCACACCTATCTGCCTCAGTATATTATAGTCTGAAGAACTTTGCAGACTTTAAAGTGGATATGCACAATGCATATATCAGGGCGCGAAGGGATCCAGAGTAGAAGTGGACCACACTCCCCTTCATCGCCATAGATGACGTTGTTTTTGTAGTGGTCAATACATGGCCACCAAAATGGTGCACACCAAACGTGGTAGTGCACAACGACACAGAGATCCAAAAACAAAAGGTTGCCGCCAAGCAACGAGCCCAACAAAAATGGAACGAACAACTAACTGCAGAAGTACAAGCGTCTTGGGTGGCAGCGAAGGCCACCATGGAGAAGACTGCAGTAATCGGGGCCATTATGACATAGGAAGAAAGACACTCAGACATAACAATAGAATAGGGGATAGATGCGACAACGGAAGGCACGAACCCAAGCACCACCTCGACATAATTGAAATGGCTGTGCGTGGCAGAACACACTGGGCCACAAAAGAAGACCAAGGCTTCCAAATTGGAGGGGGAGCCTATTACACTGACCGAGGGTGACCTATATGACATCGGTGACACAATTTACGAAGCCACTAGGGAAGTGATCCAAGAAGCAATGACGAAGAACAAAATTTGTTGGGGGCACTCAGGACGCAAATCCAGGACCTTCAGGTGCAGTCCCCACAACAGGGAATGGTAGCCGCCCACGGGACCACGAGTACATCAACAACTGAGCAGTTGCTATGAGCCAAAATGGCTAATACCGTCGCGCTGCCGGAGGGGGCACTGACAGCGGCCAACGTGGAGAATAGAGCCGTGGTAGGCCAGCTCAAGGGCCTTGGACTAAACTTAGCTTCCCTTCAGCGTGAGATATTATAGCCCTTCTGCATGAGATATTATACCAGCTGCAGGATGGAGCAATGATAGAGCTTCGCGCTAGGGAAGGATGTGTAGTACAGATGCTCAGTGAATAGCGAATCAATATTGAGTAGTTGAGCCTCCAACGTGGCAAAGCGGTAGCTCGGACTCAGTAGTTAGAGCAACTCATCCAGGAAGCATGTCATCGCGTCCCCGAACTAGAGATTGCAGCATACTTACCAGCGGGTATACGGATCCACAAATTGGCCAGTGGATTCCACGAGGTGAAAGAGGAAGCAATAAGGATCCAATTGGACCTCAACTTGCAAATCGTAGAGCTGAGACTGAAGCTGCAACCCTCTGCACCACCAGAGGTAAGAGCACTACAGCAATGCACCATTCAATCCGGGCTGGAAGAAATAGCGCGCTCCATGCAGGAGCATCGGCTTGTTAGATTTGTCACTCGTCACGGTCACTTCACTACAAGAAGACCCAACGTTACAACGGTTAGAGATCGAAGCACAAGAGTTGCAGCAGGCCTATGATAATGTCTGGGGGACTGCTCAGACGGTTGCCCTTACTCAGCGATTGGCCAAGATGAGGGATGCCAGGTTCTCAAGGCACAAGCCGACGCCGCACATTAGAAAGAAGCAGTGCTTAAAGACCGCATCTAGCATTGGCTTGATGAAGCATTCATGGTCACCACCAAGATTGAGGGAAAGCTAGCACACATGTAGGCAGTATACGCACTTAGACAAGCAAGTGTACCTAACAATGAAGCATCAGAGACACGTGCATAATGGGTACATCTGACAGCGAAGGAATGTGTTTCAGACATAAGCAAAGCACAAAAGTTTTTGGATGACCTCCGCGCGAAGATCACCGCACCAACCGACTGACTCGGGACGATTCACGATGATTGTGTTGGGGGCTTGTTGGGCAGCGATCCCCCACGTAATGGTTTTGGGGCTTTAAGCCCACAATTTTGGGTAATAGTATGGTAAAGGTTTCACGAAGTGCACAAAGTGTGAATTGTAATGATTCAAGTCAAAGGGTTGTTCGCCCGAAAATAATGTAAGATAATAGAAAGCGAGTCGGCCCGCCCATGGTCTGCGGACCATGGGAATGTATAAATAGAGCAGGGCTCTATGTTTAGAAGTTAGTTTTTGGTAATTTTGGTTAGATTTAAAGTATTATGGGTTTGTAAAGGCGAGATTTCTCTAAGTCTGTAAGTCTGAGTTGTGGTTGGTAGTAGTTAGAGTAGGCTCTGCAGTTGTGTGCACAAAGGATTGGTAGAGTCCGTAGTTGTGTGCGTGGACCCCTGCAGCTGAGTGCACAAGGTGGAATTGGACTTTACTGAAACAGAATATTAATATAAGATAAGTGTTTCTAAATTATTGTGCATCTAGTCGCAAATCTGTATGTTTTTTCTTATGTTATGGTTTTATGCATATCTTTAAGATTTATGGTTGCACGCACTAGTTATAACTATTGAATTCTTGGCTAAGACCCCAAGAATTAGATCAGATCTATAATAACAACAATAATAATAAGGAATCTAGGAAGTGCCCTATTACAGAGCTACACATAGGCCAGACAGCTACGTAGAGCGGCGTGAGTGCGCAGATCGGCTTGCAACCCCTCCAGACCTCATCAAGACATCCCTAAGGTGTGGAAACCTAGTTCCAGCACCCTCCCATACTACCTTGGGTGAGAATTCAGTCCGCGCTCCGCGGATTGTTCCCAAAAGGGCTAGTAGTGCAGGATTTGTTTGGCTAAAACACTTCCGAACCTGGGTCAGGCCGCAATAAGCCAACATGAGCTTACCTGCCATTATCTGAGTTGCAACTCTGACTGCTTTGTTATTCATGTTGGAGATTGCATAGCCCCTCTTTTTCTTCTTCAACTTGTATTCATTTTCATGGCCTCTACGATGGCCAAATCACTCCTCTTACCCTCCGAAATGTTTGCGAGGTCCTCTCCTTTACATGGGAGCTGGGTAATTCGATGGATTAGGTGGTCCATGATGGGGATGGGCTCTCCAGCCACAAACACCCACCATGCACTAGGCAGAGTAGCTTCTTGATGATGAAGATAGTCACTGGGGCACGATGGAAATGTGGTACCCATATGAGGTTCAACAACCCTGCCTTTTCGACTCCGTGTAACCACTTACGCAGCTCCAATTCTATAACTCCCACCACGGTGTTCTACTTCAACTTCATGAGTTGCGCTGTCTCCAACTGAGGAAATTTCTCGTGTTCGGTGAGATCCCAATCTTCGAACTTCAAATTTGGCACCCCTCCCAAGTGCATGCCTTCAAAAATGATATCATCTGGGAGGAGTGGAGTCTACAGAGAGCTCTTGCTCTCATCGAGGTCCTTAGGCACCTTTTCCTTCCCCTTTTGTAGGGGGACATATGCGGGAAGCTTTGTTGGAGGGTGCACAGCCTAATTTTCTTCCTCCATGCCCTCATCCTCATCTTCTTCAATTATGATATCCTCAATGTCTTCTTCCTCCTCATCAATTTCTAGGTTAACCGCTCTCCCTTTTTACTCCATTGTTAATCTGGTTCGTAGTGGGTTTCAGGGGGACACATGCACCGAAATCATTGGTTGTTTGTCTTTCTTCGGTCTTGGCGTGCGCAGGGATTTATGGATTTTCGCAATAATCTTGACACTCTTAGGGGCATCTTCTATGGTCATGGTTTGCGCGGCTTCTTCGACAGTCATCTCTGTGATTTTGCTGGCTTCCTCAGGCGCTACCATCTTGTTCTTCCAGAAATCTCTCATTCGTTCACTTAGGTGCTCAACTAACGCTCTCCACAGGACAAACAGGGCTCGGTTCAGAATACGCGGGGTGTACGATAGCTCAATTCAAAAATAACCAAGTGTTGTTTGTTGGGTAGCCCTTTATATTTTATAGCACCTTTTGAATTTGAATTCGATCGTTCCCCCCAAATATAGTCCATTAATGCTCCCCTGGCAGTAGGTTTTCCCAAATCTTGCCCATAAAGCTTGTCATAAATGCCTTCCTCCCACTCCATTTGGTCTCAAGTCAAGCATCACATTGTAAATAGTGACTACACTGGTCACTTTCTAGCCAACTCGTGCGGCAGTGCAACCCCCCTTGTGCGGTCACGGACCTTGTGACACTTTGCTTCTGCGTGCACCCCCGACATCGCCCAGCTCTCGGGAAAAGTAGTTTATAGTTCCATGCCTCCTTTCAACTACTGGGAGTGCTAAGACTGTACTTCCCATAGCTAGTTAGGTGGTTGCACCACGTGTATAGGGTTCCAACCGGTCATCTGTCACTTTTCCTAGAGAAAATCCACCTTTTATTTTTACGATCTACATTGCATATTTTACCATTGACATTGCGCCACCATGGCTGATCCCTTTAGTAATATGTGGTCCAATTCAAGGCATCAGGCTAATCAACTCTCGGCAGTAGTCCCCAAATTCATCAACGTAATCTTGCGCACCTTGTTTTATCACCTCGGTTTTCTTATCGAGAAAATCCTTCTTTATTTCTTCCTCAAGCTTCTTGATTTATGCTTCCACTAGAGCACTTTTCTCCCTTAATTGTACCCTTTCCTTCATGAGTTCTTGGAGCCTAAGATTACCTTGTCAGATTTCATCCTCAGGTCCCAAGTGTTCGTCTTCGTTTAGTTGTGCTATTCCTTCTTCCAAGGCTTCGCGAACCATCATATCCACCGGCGCTACTATGCGCAAACTAGGCATATTGTACTTGATTGGAACTACAATGTTTTCTCCATAGGCCAACCTAGAAGGCCTCTGCCTTGTTAATTTCTAGCACCTTGTCCAATAAGCACATATAATTGCTAGTACGTGCAAGTCCCAATCACTCTGTTGTGCATTATATACCCTGTTCAGTGTTTTGCACACTTCGTTTAAGGCTTTTGCATGCGTAGCCTTCTATGCACTTGTTCCTTCCACACTTTTTCATCCCAACTGGAGGGAACATTCACACAATTGCCTCACCAACACCTGCTTATTGGTCGTGTTACCAAACGCGAAGTCCATGTGTATTCGCGTAGATTTTTTAGCATATGCCTATACCCTTCTAGACGAATGTTCACGTGGATCATTCCGTTTGTCATACTTGTCTTTTAGATGCATTTGAGGCTTCCCAAAATGTATGCACATCATTCTCCTACATTCGCGTTAGTCCTCAAAGCTTCCTTGGTGTGTACCCCACCACCTCGCGGGCATAGCACACAATACCCATTTCAAAGCCTCGAAGCGTTGTTGTTCTGACACCTCTCTTTCAAATCTATTCAAGAAAGCATCTACCTCACTTATCCCATCACAAGTAGGAAGATCCCTTACTTCCTTTGATACGCATCGCAACGGTCTTGTCATCATGTTTTAGTTCAATGTGGTTACCTCGTATAATCGATTCTGCCATCGCTCTATCTCTTCATCCAAATCCGACATACAAGAGCTTTCGTGCTCCCATGAGATTTTTTCCATCCACGGTGGGATTTACCCAGTCTTGCTCTCATGCAGTTATCTTGTAGATGCAGTCTAAGTCGTTGTCATTTCATAGTCGCGCACTGGCTCCGTGTAGTGCGATCCTTCTGCAAGGTCGAAGGGTATGACTATGCGCAAATACTTTTTCTCAAAAATCATCTTGTGCTTCTTCCAATTTATCACCACGTTCATGTCAGTGGCCCAATATATTCCTAATAACACGGGGTAGGGATTGTTGTCATAAAAAATCTCTATCACTTCAAAGAATGCTAGTGCGCTTTCCCCTCCAATATCCACAGTGATTCGCTGCAATCTCCCCATAGGTATGATATTTTGTTGGTTCGCCATTCGTAGCTAGATAGAAGACCATTGTAATGTAGGGCTTCCCAAGCGCTCCCATGTCTGCTTCGATAAAAAGTTCACGTCCAATACTAAATCTTGAATCACTTGATCCATCCCATATTCTCCAATCTACGCGGTCAATCTCATTTCTCTTCCTGTCCTCATTGCATGCTTTCCAATCTTCCAAACTACGCGAGGCTCTCCTAGCATGGTCCCAACGCATCCATTTATGAGTTCCTGCAATCCCTTTATGGCCTTGTTGTCGTGCATTAGCTTCATGCATGTTTCTAGGAATGTTGTGAGCATTGATGGGTCCATTTTTGGCTCTAGTCTGTCTTTGCTTCCTGAAGTGGAGGCATTAGCGAAGCCCTTCCTAGCTTCCATGAAGGTTTCCATAGCGTTCTCCAAATCAAACTCTGGTTCTTTCGTCGGAGCCTTGCGAACCCAAGTACTATTTTCAGGTTGCTTTCCTTTATCATCCCCTATTGTAATTCCACTTCGGAGCACAATGTTCACGTTAGGGTCTTCCTCGCGCGACTTAGACCTCATGATTTGCGGGTTCTGAGTCGAGGGAGGTTTGAGTGCTCTCTTGTCGCGCAACCTTGCTATCAGTGTGGGAAAATCCTCCGTCTCATGAATAAACAAGGTACAATACAAACATGATGGACGCGTTGGATTCGTGCAATCACGAGCATAATGTGTTGGCCCTCGCAACTGTAACATATCAGTTGTCTGTGACATCTTCCAGGTCTTCCTCCACCTCAGCCTTGCCCGCGCCCCGGAAATCCGATTCGCGCCACTCCTACATTCTACTCAAGGGGATGTGTTTCAGCCTGAACTCTATAGGTAGGTGTCCTATCCATCATTAGCTCATAGCTTCTACATGTGTGTTCATCATGTCCCGCCGATCTACAGAAATTATAGAACAACTGTTGTGAATTCTGCTTGTACTTCTGCAACAAATGGAAGCTATCCATATCATGTTTTCCTCCTATTTGAAAAATCGTGTACCACAACGCAAGCGCCGCGCTAGGTCCTACTTGGGCCTCTGGTATTAACAGCATCAATGCTCCTCCTGCAAGGTAATTCATGAACACTGAGCAGTGGTCCTTATCATGACCTTGACCCTTACATTTAACACACCATACCTCGTCGCACACTTCCGAGCGAGCTGTCCTGTCCTATTTAAGACTCTGCATTTCAAGGCACAAGTTTTCCAACTGCGCGTGGATCTGCTGAACTCCGAGGTTAGGATCCTGTATCGAGGTCTCATGCAGCCTCATCACGATTTCCAAGTCCTCTACCTGAGTTGTTAACCTTTGTTGTGATAGCGCATTCCTCAAATGTAGTGTTAGCGATGCTACAAACCATTCGTAGTGTTGTCCATGCGTCAAGGTCATGTTAGCTTCGCGAATCGTGCACTTCAATCTATGATTTAATTCCTAAGGGGTCTCTCCTAGTAGCATCATGATCTCCTTAAACCCAATGATTGACTGCACCTCTAACTTCGGCCTGCTTAATTCTCTATTCAGCGTAGTTTGGATGTCTATGATCCTGGCATTCGAATTGTCATTAGAATGCTTAATATACTAGGTCAGCGCACAATCCTACAGAGCGTTGACCAACTTTGCTTTCTTTATATTGTCATCTGTAACTCCTTGTGCTTCCCATACATCTTTTATCATGAACCAAAACTGGTCCAGATCTTCATTTTCAACTCCCTTGAACACCAACAACTTTATCCCGCTTTCCATGTTGACTTGTGGTGGTGGCGGAGGTGGTACGGGCGAAGATGGGGGTGAAGGTGGTGAAACTGGTGGTGGTGTGGGGGGGGGGGTTGGTATATGCAGAATCTTTGCCTTAAAAAATTGATCGCACTTCTTGGTAATACATTTGCAAACTCTTCCTCATTCCCTCGTGGAGGTGAAATCGAGGGGCTAGTTTCTAGTTTTGCACTACCTTCATTTCTATAAATTCTCCCACTTCATGTAGCCCCGAACATCAATGTATTTGCATAATCCGCTTTTCACATAGTAACATTTTAATCCAAGTGTTCAGAGACTTAACGTACTTACCCCACGGTCCTTTGAGGAAGCGTTGTTTTTTCTCACTATAGCTGACTGAAGTATCTACTGCGAACTCAGTAATGAATCCTCCTATAATTTGATCAAGCCAGTGATCAACAGCGCACGTGATATTATCCTCTGATGCTTCAAATCTACGCACCAACTCTGGGGTCCACACAATAGGACTGTCGAGCTTGCACCTTCCTTGGCTATCTGCTAACTTCGCGATCCACTTGTACAACTCAGTAGGGAAAGATGCAAAGAAAATTTTGTGGATCTCTGTGTACAAGTAGCAGCCTAACCACTCTTCTTTTGATAGTCACAGATTCATGTTCTCCTACGTCACAAAGTCGTGAATTATTCAATCCAACCAACCTTCAATTTATTTCTTAGTTGGATTCCAATGATACGACATCATACATCTTTATGCAGATTTCAGTCCCAACAATGGAACCATTTGTTGTCTTGTTGGGGCTTGACCTAGGTTCGGATTTAATTAGCCAAACAAATACTTGTACTATTGGCCCTTTCGGCAACAGTCCGCGGGGCACAACTAAGGTCTCACCTAAAGCAGTATGGGGGTATGCTGGAACCAGGTTTCCACACCCTTGAGATGTCTGAGGGGTTGATTTAGTCCAACTGTGAATACCCTCATGTAGGTTACTTCGCACACTTCCTTGGCCTGTGAGGCCTTCGTGCCCTGTTATATTCGCCTTTGCGCAACCCTAACCAAGGGATGCGAGGCTTTCACATTGTTGGAGCAACGATTTATTTCCCCAATTCATGCTATGGATCTTACTTATCTTCTTATAACATTTATTTATCTACATAAACAAATACCTTGTATTGTATTTACTTACTCAGCACATTTATATAAGTTTGCGCAGTAAATAAACAATACACTTGCAATTCATACCCAATAATGCATAAAACAGGTAAAGATACATAGAAATACAGTCAAACCTCTCTTTGTTAATGTTTTCAATGGTTACAGACTCGACCTGCCCTGCGCACTTAGCTGCAGGGGTCTGCGCACTCAGCTACGGACTACTAGGCCTCTGTGCACTCAACTATAGAGCCTTCTCCTACTCTACAACCCAAAGACACAACTCTACACTTCAGCTCACCACTTCATTGAGTTATTTCTATCCTTATATGATGTCCCTTTACACTTAGAGCCTCACTCTATTTATACAAACCCATGGTCTGTGGACCATGGGTATATCTCTCAAACCGACATTACATTACAAAAATGAGGGCAGACAACCCTCTGATTCATTGACCATCTTCGCGCTCTGCGCCCATAAATCGTGGAGTCTTTACAATAGACTTAGTCAAAACTTGGGCTTCAAGCCCCAAAACATGCCTTGGGGGGATCCCACACCCAATAGACTACCAATCTAGAAAATATTGCAGGGGGCATTCTTAAGTTCGAAAGACATAATTGTATACTAGAAACACCCCCTATGGTTTGATCTTGATCTGATGGTACTTTGAGAACCCATCATTAAACAAATAAGCTTCCTGACCTCCAACATTTTCTATTACTTCATCTATGAATGGCGTAGGAAATGGATCATGGACACAAACATCATTCAACTTTCTCAAATCTACGCATATCTGAATTTCACCCTGCATTTTCTCTTCTTGAACCACCATAGGACTAACCCAGTCTGATTCTTTGACACACTCAATAATCCCAGCTGCAAGAATATTATCCAATTCAGCGTGCACTATTTACTTGTACTTAGGATTCAATCAATAAGGGTGCTGATTTGCTGGCTTTGCATTCGGCTTCAGAGTGATCTTCATGACACCCAGATCCCCTATTATCCCTTTTAGATCATAGAAATTGGTGGGAAACAAGTCCTATTACTTCCGTAGTAGCTCTGTGACTTTGTCCACTGTATCTTCATCCCAATAGTCACCTATGTTTGCAAACTTCGGTTGTGATTCCAATCGAATATTCACCTACTTGGTCTTCAAGGGCTGTGAAATATTAGGAACTTCTGCCTCAGGTCCTATGACTTCACATTATCCTTCTGACTCAGGAATATTGAGGTTCCTAGGATCTTCTTCACCTTCCTCTGTGGTCACATTGTAACATTTGAGTGCATGGTGTAGCTGCGTACTCCAATCTAGTTGTACCCATGCAAGAGATTTGTCAGACATTCTGAATATTGTAGCTTTGATCTCTTGTAACGCTTAATCAATACATTCAAATCCATATTCAAAGCTAAAAGTTAACAAAAAAAATTTCCTTCAGGACATCCCATTCTGCAGTTTCGTGTCACAACTTTGTTTCTAGATACTAGTTCATCAAGATTATATCCAAAGTATGGCAGAATATATGAACCCATTATTCTTGTGGTTTTTCTCCCCATGCTTTCGTCCATCGAGCCATATGCTCGTGCGGATCACCCTTCCCGTATATTTCTTCGTAATGCAGGTATTGGCATAGCTAAACCTCAACTCCATCATCCATTGGTATTCCTTCCAATCTGCAAATTTTTCCTTATGCATACCCCACCATCTGATAGGCGTAGCTCACAGCGCGATGTCTAGTGCTTGGAACCAATGTTCCTTCAGTACATCCCTTTCAAATTTATTCAGAAATAAATTGACATCTTCTAAATCATCATAATGTGGTAACTTGTGTATCTCAGTGGATATACATCGTAGTGACATTGTAAGCCTACTTCATTGCAATGATGATACCTCATGCACCCTATTTTTCTAGTGTTCGAGCTCCTCATTTGAATATGAATTGTATGAGTTGTCCTTCTCCCACGTAATTCACCCATCTTTCATATGGTTGATCCAATCTTCATCTCACACAATCAGCTTATAGATCTACTCAATATCGTCCTCCTCATCATAATCGCAGGCTGGTTCAGTATATCGCACACCCTCGGTTGGGTCCAATGGTACAATGACCCTTAGTTCTTTCTTCTCGAATGTCATATTGTGCTTCTTAAGGTTGATGATTGCGTTCATATCAAATTCCCAGTCAATTGGAAGCAATGTTGGATATGGGTTATTGTCATCCACTATTTTGATAACTTCAAAATCAGCTATGGTGTGTGCCCCTTTAGTATCCACAATCACTCTATGTAGGCACCCCATAGGAATAATATTTTGTTGATTCGCCATCCTCAACTAGATTGGGGACCACTGTAGCATTGATCTTCCCATTCTTTCCCAAGTTTTATTTGGCAGAACATTTGCATCAGACCCTAAATCAACAATTACCTCGTCCATTTCAAATTCTCCTATTTGTGCAGTCACCTTCATTTTCCCGCCTTATGTATCACGCGTTGTTCCGGTAGTGGATTATTCTTGTCAGTGTACTTATCTATCAATTCTTGCAGTCCATCTACTGCCTTCTTATCCCTTAGGAGCTTCATGCAGGTTTGTAAAGATGATGCTAATAATGAGGGATCTACCTCCTGCGCAGTACCGATGTCCTTAGGATTTCTCATGCACATATTTTGAGTCCTTGATGTAGAAGCTCCTACATCCGCGAAGATCCTTTTTTCTTCCATAAACGTCTCTTTTACCTTATTTGCATAGAATCCAGTCTCCTTATTAGTAGAATTGCAAACCTGTACATTTTCCTCTTGTTTCTTTCCTTTATCCTTCCCCGATAACTATGCCACTTCACGTGACAATATTAACGCTAGGACTTTCTTCGTACAGTTCAGATCTCATCATATGGATTTTCTGGGTAGGTTGTTGAGTCTGAGTCTTATTTTCTTGCATATTCGAGACGATCACATGGAAATCTTCTATGACATGATCAAACTGACGAAAATATTGACAAGAGGGGTGTGTTGGATTTTGACAATCTCGTGCAAAGTGACATAGTTATCCATAATTGTAACAGATGATATGGCCACGACCTCTTATATCCCCTCCTCCTTGTCCTCTTCCTCGACCCTAAAATCCTTCATGCGCCAAAATTGCACCTTGATCTTGAGGACAAACCTCCATCTATACTTATTATGTTGGTGTTTTGTCCATCATCAATTTTCAACTTCGACAATTACGGTTTTCATGACCCATAAACTTACAAAAATTACAGAACAACTCCCGTGGAGTCTTCACAAACTTCTACAACAAACAACAATTGTCTGTCATATGTTTTCTCGTAATCTGACAAATAGTGTACCATGGTACCACTCCCATACTTGGTCCAGCGGTGTTCTCTGGTTTCAAGGGGACAAGACCCCCTCCAATTAGATAATTTTGGTATAGCGGGAAATGATCCTTATCATGACCATGGCCCTTACACTTCAAACAACATACTTCCACCCAAACCTCATTTTGGACTTCTTCTCCCTTCATGAGGCTCTACAACTCCATATGCAGGCTAGCCAGCTGTGACTAAATCTACTGCACTCCTAGATTTGTATCCTGAATGGGTGAGACCTCTAATTTCATAGAAATCTCTAATACCTCTGCTTGTGTCCCAATCGTCTACTGTGACAATGTAAATCTCAAACGAGACATTAATGAAGCAATGTACCAGTCCTTGTGTTGTTCATTTGTGATCTACATATTAGCCTGTTGTAGTAAACATTTCAACCTATGGTTAAAGTTCCATGTATACTCATTCACCTTCTGTTGGATCTCTTTGACCTCTATCACTAACTCAGATTGTGAATGAGGCTTATCGAATTCATTATCGAGCTCCTTCTTCAATTCTTCCAGTGTTGCATTTGGATGAGCTGAATCATACTTAATATACCAACTTAGTGCTCTATCTTGCATTGTTGTAACCAATTTTGCTTTCTTCAAGTCATCATTTGTAATCTGCGATGACTTCCACACAACGTCAGCTACAAACCAAAACTATTCAGGGTAATTTGTCCATAGGCCCTTGAATATGGGCATCTTCATAGTGTTGGCCATGTTGAATAGTGGAGGTGGAGGTGGAGGCGGGGGTGTAGGTGTAGGATTGTGAGGCGAAGGTGATGGTGGAGGTGGAAGGGATGGATGTGGTATCTTTGGTATGCTATGGTTTACTGTCTGCAACGCACCTAGAGGTGTCTTCAGAGCACTACTTTCTTCATCACTATCAAATGCTCCCAATAGAGGGTTGTACTCAACACCTGAATCTAGATACCTTCTAAATATTTTTCCACTTTGCGTAGCCCCCGTCAAATATCTTCTAAACATAAATTCAATGGAATAACCCTTTTCTTGGACAATAGAATTTTAATCCAAGTATTCAGGGACTTCAGATACTTACCTCTTGGTCCTTTGAAAAATTGTTGTTCATCTTCGGTATAACTGTTAGATGTATCCATCGAAAAACCAGTGATGATTCCGCCCAAAATGCTATTGATCCAGTAATAAACAACCCTCATAATCTTGTTTTCCGAAGCTTCTAGGTGCCTTACTAACTTTAGAGTCCACACAATAGGGTTGTCCAGTTTCCATGTACCTTGAATGTCTGCCCATTTAGACAACCACTAGTGTAATTCACACAAAAAAGAGCATAATAAATTTTTGTGTTCGTCTGTATATAGGTATCTATTCAACTACTCTTCCTTTGACATGCATGGATTCTTGTTTTCCTCAGCTGGAAACTCGTGCAACTTCTGATCTATCCACTTATCGATTTCCTTCTTAGTTGGGAAGCATTTATTCGACATCACACATTCCTCAGACAAATCTCGGTCCCGACAACAACCCGTGTAGCACAGGCTGCAGTCTCACCCAAGGCAATATTGGGGGATGATAGAATTAGGTTTCTGCATCTAGAGGTCTATGTGATGGGTTTCATTTACTTCTAGGGCTTTATCTCGACCTTCGCAAACCCTAACCCTTGAAATGTTAGAATTATGATAACTTACAAATAATAGCTTCTAACCCTACGCTGATTTCTTTAAACATTCATGAAATCAAATAAACTAATATATCTACTGCTTTCACGCATCAATTGAGTGTTTCTTAAGATAATTGCAAAAAACAGAGCGAATACAAAAAAAGTGCAGAAGTAAACACAAACACATAGATAAACATATATTTCTCCCAAAATATTCTTTATTATGTTCAATCCTTTTGTTACAAACTCTTTCTTCCCTACGCACACAACTACCGGGGCCCGCGTACTCAGCTGCAGACTTACAAAGGTCTCCATGCACATAGCTGCAAGAGCCTTCCCCTTTGCCTACGTATAGAGAAAAGACTCTTTTGACTTAGATCACTTACCCATACATAGATCTTCAATGCTTGATTTTTCTTCCTACGACTAATTATGACTCATTTATATAGCTTATTTCATTACAATACCATGGTTCGTGAATGATGATCGGGACACAAAACAACTTAACTTATTAACCAACTAAGGGGCTTTGACCTTCCTAAATCCCCTTTGACTCCTACGACCTTCGCTCTTCGCTCCTCAAAATGCGAAGGTTTTACAAAAGTAACAAAAATTATTACAAACTTGACCTCAGGGGACCTTGTCCCAACAACTATCAATGTATAAGACGATCACTTGGAATTTCATCATACCATCTCCTATGGGGAGATTAGCCCATTTAGGGATACACCTTATTTTTCATTGGTACTTGAATAACTCTATAGCTTCTCACTCATCATAATCACATTAGGGTTCCAATATTATATAGCATAGGCCTTTACCATATCCAGGTCCTTCATCAGTTTTCCCTCAAACCCTAATATTTATTATAAGAACAAGGGATCCCTAGGGTTTCCTTCAAACCCTAACATTCCTTTAGGTCTCCAACATCTTCATCTCTTTGATTCTACTTGATCATGAAATCCATCATAGGCGTCTTCATGGGGGTGACCTCAATGAATTTTCTTCAGCCCAACTTTGATACTATGTTAATTTTTGGGGCTAGATTGTTCTCTATTGTAGATAATTACAATTTTTAACTTATCAAAATTTTCATATTACATTCACCCCATAACATCATATCATCATTAGCAATTATGTAGAGATAAAAATAACATAAAAAATGCAACAAAACCGTTAGGAACAATAGAATAAAAGCATACATAATAGAGACACCAAGATTTAGGTCAGAGACTTGGGAAAAACCCCATAAGGGGGGAAACCAAATAGATTATTCTTCTTAAATTTTTGTCAAATATTCAATGGAGAGAAAAAGTTCAATAAGTATGAGACACATCTTTCAACATCCAATAAATTAGGTCTTCTAGATCAAACCTAGCAGCAAAAATTTATAGGGAGTTATTAACCAACCCTCTTTGATAGAACTCCAAGTAGCATCTTTCCCTCTCAAGTCATTGTCACATAGACAAGCCATACATCATGATTATGTCATTGTCATATAATCCTATAAAGACATAACAATACATCCAAGTCATGGTTATTAGATCATTGTTAAATATCTAGATAATTGCCATATCAAGGTCACAACCATTCCAAATCAAAAGTCACTTTGCCATATATCATCATAGCGATATCATAGGTCACTTCCATATCAAAGATCATTGTCATGCTTCCAAGTCACATTCATATAGAACATTGTCAATGTGTCCAATTCAATATCACTATCACAATTATTGGGTCACTGTTATGTCAAGGCTACTTCCATAAACAAAGCCGAGATAGACATGTGCCACAATTGCGAGCTATGGAGGCAATGCAAGATACAAAGATAACGTCAACAAGACATATAGAATGTAAGTCACTGAGATATTTCACCAAGCCATAGTAAATGTGTAACATGCTACATAGAGTGCAAACCATTGTAAAATGTTATTCGATGCATAGAAACAATGCCAGTTATTTTTATAAGCCAACAAACCACTGTAATACCATCCAATGAAAGCCAATATAATGAGCCATCAAATCACCGTAACACCCTATAATGTGAGTGACTATAACTAGCCATTGAACCACTATAATACGACATGATGCGGGTCACTGATTGTGAGAAGTGTATAATCCTTTTCAAGATACTATAATCATTTGCAAGCCATTGTTGGATATGAGTTAGCCATAGAACATCAAACTGATAACATCAAATGTAATCCACAACAAATGCAAATCAAATCATTGTAATGTGATGCCATAGATAATAACCATTGTAGAATTGAGGCTTCTGTGATCAGTCATTTTTATAAGAAGAGCTTCAGCGTAAATCACATGAAAAGGACATTTGTCGACGCGTTTCGAACCAACTAATGTGGTTCATCATTAGGACGAGTTGAAGATACAGATCTAGATCAACGTGTTAAATAGTCTAAGCAAAGACTCCAACAGCTAAAACAATCTAACGGCTAC
Source organism: Pinus taeda (assembly GCA_000404065.3). Classification (NCBI taxonomy): domain Eukaryota; kingdom Viridiplantae; phylum Streptophyta; class Pinopsida; order Pinales; family Pinaceae; genus Pinus; species Pinus taeda. Next base: position 49,146 of record APFE031654481.1, read on the forward strand.
TTTTCCACTGAAGAACCCCAGTCAAACTTCCTCTAACCGATTTAATATTAAAATACTATTATATTCATGGAGCTAGGTTAACCAGGTAAATAATAAAACAAACCAAAGGTTAATCTGTTAAAAATAATTCATTTATTTAATTTAAAATATTACTCTATTATATATAAAAATGTATAAATATATATATGTCAATATTTGTTTAAAGGATTAATTCATTAAATATATCAAATATATATGTATATTCTAATAATTTATTATTATACCCTATTTTTTTATTGTTATCATAATAATATTTATTTATAATTAATATATTAATTTTATAGAAAAAGGGTTAAATATGTCGATTAAAAATTAATTTATTATTTTATTAAAATATTATTATTGTATTTTTAAATACTAAATATATAATTAAAATATTACAAATTTCATTTAATTAATTATTTTATTCATTTATATAGGTCTAAATAAAATACGTTAGTGGTATACTATTAATTTATCGAAAAAAGGTTTCAATTAGTTAATTAAAAATAATTTATTAATTAAATTAAATAATAATGCCTTTATATATAAATTATTATATATTATTGTATACAATAACCATTACATTAATAATTTATTATATATATATTAATAAATATATGCCCTAAATAAGATAAAAATACTAGGTTGTGTATTAATACTAGTTAATATAATATGTATGGGACTATAAATATTAATAGTACTAAATGCTTATAAGTCTAAACTTATAATGTTGGGTGTAGATCTTTCTTCTTAATTTAAAAGTAATTCATTAATTTATTATTAATAATAAAACCTATAAAAGAATGTTAATTGAATTGTCATTTGATTTAATATTGTTATTAATAATATTAGTAATTTATTGAATTAATCCTTTAAACAAATATTGACATATATATATTTATACATTTTTATATATAATAGAGTAATATTTTAAATTAAATAAATGAATTATTTTTAACAGATTAACCTTTGGTTTGTTTTGTTATTTACCTGGTTAACCTAGCTCCATGAATATAATAGTATTTTAATATTAAATCGGTTAGAGGAAGTTTGACTGGGGTTCTTGAGTGGAAAAGTAGCCGTTAGATTGTTTTAGCTGTTGGAGTCTCTGCTTAGACTATTTAACACGTTGATCTGGATCTATATCTTCAACTCGTCCTGATGATGAACCACATTAGTTGGTTCGAAACGCGTCGACAAATGTCCTTTTCATGTGATTTATGCTGAAGCTCTTCTTATAAAGATAATAACCAATCGAACCATTCTGAGATAGCGAGCTCTATAACGCGATGTGATAGAGCCATTGTAATGCAATTTCATAGAACCATTGTAATATATATTAAACTTCAAAGTTATATGAGCAAGGCACATTAATGTAATGCCAATGTAATAATATATATCAAGCCTCAAAGTGTGTGAACCATAGAAATATTGTGAACCTAATGTAATATGAGCCTAAGTTTTTAGAAAATTATATATTACAGAGCGATGGAACACATAAAATATTGCAGAAATATAAACATAAAATTCGCATAAAACAAGAGAGACACAGATATACATGGTTCACCCAGTTTGGGCTACGTCCACCTCGAATAGCCAGTCCTTCCTTTCTATTATCTAGAAAAATGAAGAGACACAACCTACAATAAATCCACTATAATATCCTTTGTTTTCTCTCACAGTCTCACCTCTCTGTTTCTCGCTCATAGAATACACATCTATTACACAGCATCAAATACAATGCCCTCATACAAAGAGAGGGGTTTCCTTCTAGGGCAAAAAACCCTAAACTAAGCATAAGTTCTACTATCAGATTATCCGCCTAATGAACGACCTATATTGAATAGAAATTACTATATTTTTACAAGGAAATTTTACATTTGTTTCCGCTAGGGGACCGCTGGCCCCCGGACCCCCCAGCTAGGGGGGATCGCCCCCCCGGACCCCCACGGGGGGGACAAGTCCCCCCCGCATGGAGGGGTGTACAAACTTCCTGGGGTATACATCTAGCTGAAACAAAGACCTCTGAACAATCATGTTCCACACACAACATAAGTGATGGGGAGCTAGAGAGATATGACAACAAGCCTCAAAGATCAGTGCAAGCTTCTTTCATGAATATTCAAAATTCGGAGATACACATGAATTGAATGTGTCAACTGGAGGAAAATTGACAATAATTTATTGTTGATCCTTTGAGCAAAGGGTCACCACCTTTGGATAGGATGACTTACAATCTTTGGAGTGAAAACACAAATTTGATTTTTCTATAAATCTTTATCAAATTTTTACCTCACTAAATACTAATATTTTTTAGCTAATTGAATTCTGTTAGGGACAAGACAATTTCTCCATGGGTAGATGGGCTTCTTATGGTAGAAATTTGTCCCAAAGTTACCCCAATTTTCAACAGATTTTGGTAGAAGTAATGAGCTATTTGTATGTCGGTTCGAAACTTAATATAAATTTTGTTATTTTATCGTTGTTATAGGAGTATTAATTTATGTTTATAGCGCGTAGTTTCAATATGGACATCGTAATAGAGCACATATTAGAATGATGGAGTTATGGTTTGTATTTGAATGCCCAGTCAAGCCCTCTACACTTGACAGTAATCAATTCTACTAAACATGATGGACCACCAATAATATATTATAGCAAGATGTCCAGTTAAATCCCTCCACATTTTGACAGAGCTTGACTCAAAGATATTTGATGGAGCACAAATGGAGAAACCCCAAGTTTGGTATAGTGGAGAGTTGATGGCATTTTTGGCATAAAATTTAATTCTAGCAGATCTAGCATGGATACATAACTAGGTATGAGGTGGCATGATCTGTGACGCGGTATGTTTCAATTGGTAGTGTTGTAGTCATGAAAGGGTGGGCCTTTGACCCTTTTTGAAATGATAAACCATGCATCATAAACAAAAAGAAATGTGGACCATACGTTGAACAAGCCAAACTCATGTCAATTTGGTAGCTCAAGGACAAATTCCTTCCTATGGAAAAGCTTACTTATCAAGAAAGACCCCTCCTATCCCTTGGAAGAATTTAATTTGGTTGAAGAAAAATATATTTTTAAGGAGAAAACTCCCATGTGCATAAAAGTACAGGTCAATTTTAAAGAGAAATTGGGCACCCTTGGAAGCATACAAATATAAGACAATTCAAACTCATTTTGACATCACATCAATCATCTTCTTCTACCTCTCTTCGTTGGATTGATTCATATAAGTCAAAAATGGGTTCATACAGTTCGAAATTTCAGGGTCCGATCTTATACATGCGAGAAGAAGAAATTGATCTAGAGTCACAAGGTTGGAACACAAAAATGTCAACTATAACTACTCGCTTAATCGGGTGCTCCCTACGGCTATGACCTAAGATGTTTTGACCATTGACAGCGGGCTTCAATCCTTTGATTTTGATCATATTTGTCTATTGGGCTCATCTCTTGGATATTATTTGGTTGGTTTTACTGGATAGTCTTTTGATTGGTGAATTGAACATTGTACTCTCTCTTTGTAGAGCATTTTATGACAATCTAATAAGAGGAAGAATTTGAAAGGGTTTTCCATGTTGTGTCTTTTTCCTTGGTCTTGGACCAATCCTAGTGTCTCTTGTTATTTCTCTTGATTGTCTTCTATTGTATATTGCATTTACTATTCTATCTACAATCACTATTGATAATTGGAAGATTAAATTGTGTTGATAAATTGTTAATTAAAGAAAAGAATTGGGTTAAAGTAATTGTAACAACATAGAACAGTGGAAAATTAACATTCCATAAAAGCCAAGGTGAAGAAAAGCCCAAGGAGACAAGAAAAAAGAAAGGAGAATTTATCTTTGGAAGAAGCTAAAGAAGCCTACTTGACTTGGACAATATTTCTACATCTTCAAGGATAATCCGAAGCTGGGTAACTCATCTTACTTTACTGCTTGTAATATCAAGTTGGAAGTTATATTAGATGAAAATAGTTTTTAATATGTGCAAGGATGGGTAACTGAGCCTTCGTCAAATGCTTCTGCTACTGTCAAATACAAGTATAATAAATGTGAGCTCAAAGCCAAGAAAATTATCATTGATGTTTTGTAAGGTAATTTAATTGTCTATGTTGGTAGCTTGAAGAAGTCTAAAGATATTTATGACAAGTTTTTCGGGATGTATGAAGTCAAAAACTTGAATCACATCCTCTCTTTGAAAAATCAACTCAAAGTAATGAATATGAACAAGGGAGAATTCACGCAATCCTATATCATGAGAGTATCCTACCTAAGGGATCAATTGCAATATGTTGGTGAACAAATAAATGAAAGAGAATTGGTGATGGTCATTCTTCAAGGTCTTCCTCCTATTTGGAAATCCTTCATTACTACTCTAATAAACAATAATATTATTTTTTCATTTGATGAGCTTGTTGGCAAATGCACTCAAGAGGAGGCCATGATGATTTCCAGAGTAAGGATTCAAAAGCATAAAGAAGGAGATCCCTCTACATTTTCTACACAAGATAAGAGGAAGAAGGGTAGAGGGAAACCATCCAATCCAAGAAATTCTTCTCCTGAATCCAAGGACTCTAAGAGAATGTTTATGAAAGGTGTGCCTCAAATTGAATGCTTCAACTACCATAAGTATGGTCACTATGCCCGAGACTATCCAAGAAAGAGAGATTCTCCAAGATCCAAGAAAGGCTACAATAACAACATTTACAATTATAGGAGAAGAAGTGATGATAGAAGAAGAGGTGATGATAGAGCAAGGAGAGGTGATAGAAGAAGAATAGATGCTCCAGATGATCAAGAAGGAAGTTATTTTCCTCAAAAGAGAAATAAATTCCAGATATGAAAATATTGCAACTGCTAGCCAATCTGAATATATCCTTATTTCTAGTCTTTCTATTTCCTCCCCTTCAAATTCATATGACAGTTGGTTGGTAGATAGTGGGGATTCTATAAATTTTTAGGGTTATAGGGAATTCCTCTCAAATCTGGTTGAGAGGGAGACAAGTTTGAATATCATTCTTGGGAACAACTCTATGTATCCAATGAAGGGATTTGGTTATGTCAAATTTGATTTGGACTCCAAGGAATTTGTTCTTCTTCATGAAGTAATGTATGTTCCATGACTAAATAATAACTTAATATCCATAGCTTCCTTAGAAGATAAATGGATGAGAGTAGCTTTCATAAGAGGAAAAGTCCTCGCATGGCCTATGGAATCTCATATGAGAGACACTTTCACATTAGGATCTAGAATTGAAGGAATCTATAAATTTAATGCAAGACCTCTACTAGCAATGGTCCATGAAATGAATCATCAAAGTGAGCTATGGCACCATAGGTTGGCACATGTACATTATGAAGCCCTACCGAAGTAGAAGAAGTCATTCTCTTGGATACATGATGTATGTGTTAGACATAATGGAGCATGTCCAGGATATGCTAGTGGATATAAGAGAAGGGGACCATTCCCCTCTAGTAGGAACAAGACCAGTGATATTCTTCAACTTATTCATTCTTGTTGAAAAATGTAGCTAGTGTCAGTCTTTGTAATTTTACTTGAGTCGTGATGTAATGTGTTTGTCAAAAGAAAGAAAAATAAATGTTATTATAAAATAAATTGACTTATTAAAGCATGGGTTTCATTCTTGGAAAAATGTTTTTAGGTCAAATCCTCCATTGTAGGCTTCTAGGATTAATGTCAAGAGTCCTTGTATATGTCAATATGTAAAAGACCCTCCTTGGGCTTCATCTATCAAAGAAGAAATTTATTTTTATGTAAAATAGGTCATTTATGCCTCCTCCACCAATTCGGACTCGACCTACACAAGTTGGCCTAATTGAGAGGAATAATCTACTATATAAATGTAGCAACTTGACCTTATTTGAAGTACATCACCAACAAGTTCAATCTGTAGTTAATAGCAGCATAAAAAGCTGCAAAATTCAAGGAAGAGGAAGGAAACCCTAGCAAAGAAAAAGGTTTTTTTCAAGCAAAATAAGTCAATTTTTTCTCTCTTTATCTCACACATGCAAAGTTTTTATGTTTCTGGAAGGGTTAAAATTGTAGTACAGTAGCTGGGCGAAAAGTTTGGAGTTGTTGAGGGACAAAATTCTAGGTTGTTGTTAGGTTTTAGCTGCTGGACAAGAAGAAACTACTCAAGCTTATTGAATCATCTTGGAAGACTAACTTGGTGGAGGAGGGATGTATTTTGGTCAAGTCTAAGGTCTTGGTATTTTTAGGATTCCAAGAAACTCTCCTAGGTTGTAGCTCAGAGATGCCTGGTAACATATAAATTCAACTATTGTTGCAAGTTTAATGGAAGGAATGATGGGTTGGTTCAAGCCAGATAACCACTTCTACTTTGTTTCACTCCAGACATGCGTGAACACCCTCAGATTACAAGGCTTTAGACCACCAATGCTCACAGTTTTAGATATTAGGTGAATATGGAGAATAATAACCACACCAACAGATGCACAAGGCCATACGATGGTCGGTTGCAACTAGTAAATAAGCCTGTAAATCTAATCTACTAATTCAAACACAAGATGACAACTCTCTTGCATTAGATAGAAAGAAACTTGGGAAACCTATTCAATGATGCATACAAGATTCTAACACAGAGATAAGATGACAGTTATCTAGTGCTAAACATCAAGAGATCAAGAACACAACATATCAAGTACAAGCTTGGAATAGAGGAAAATGGAAAGTGAGCAGTTAACAGCAAAAGAAGCTTGTATTAGCTAAAAATGAAGATGAGACACTGCAAGTGACAAAATATCTATAGTCTCCAGAAGTTGAACCTTACATCAAATGCCAACCTTGATTACATCTTGTTCTGGATATTTATAAGGGCACTTGGCCGTTTAGGTATGGAGGGGTCATAGTTGACCACCAACTACATTTAACCACCTGATGGAGTCTCTGAACGAAGTTGCTTGCTTCAGTGGGTGAATCTGATCTATTCAGGTGTTGCGCCATCCTTTTAGGTGGTTGGAGTGCTCGTACCAGTGGAGTCCATGACTGATAAATTCAGTTACAGGGTTGTACTTGTCCTTTTCTCCCTTGGACATGCTTTCTGTTAAATATGGTTGTTGGGGGTTTTACAGTGACTGATATTGGCATGGTTGGTTATCTCCTTCTTCGGGAAAACAGAATGGTCAAGGACGTGGGTGACAAACAGATAGTTGGGATGAGAGGGAAGGATGACCATCGGATCGGGAAAATGGATGGCGGAGATGGCTCGACAGAGGCTATCGGCCGAGGTGGGAGTGGGGTGTGTTAGGGCCATTGAATCTTTAGCAGACAGATCAGACGGTCATTAGGAAACGAAGTTGTGTGGGCATTTAACAGGCGGGGCAGATTGGTCGGGTGGTAATGGTATTCATCGCACCACTTTCAGGCACTAAGCGGTAAATGCTCGGGGTCACGCAATTCCATCCAGCAATTGACACGTAGCAATGGATGAGAGAGAAAAACCACTCTCATTGCGTGTTAACGCTCGATTAAGTTGTCGGAGTGATGAAAGCGAAGATTGTCAGATCTTAGCAGAGATGATCTGACGATGGGGAGTGGTAGAGCGGGTCACCCTTATTGGGCGCGACGGGAGCCGTTGGATCGGTGGGGTGATAAACAATGTGGATGCGACATGACAAGTTTTGAATGAACGGAGGCATATGGTAGGGTTTTATGGTAGGTTCATGGCTTGGCGCTCAGGGCTAAAGTGGAAAGGGGCTATTTTTCCAAGTTTAGGAGGTGAATAAGAGAAACAGAGATGGAGGAGAATAAGTGGGGTAGAGGAAGAAAGGAGAAAGTGACTAATGTGAGCTTCCCTTTGAACGTAACCAATCAGACCATGATCCTTTCTGACCTTAGAAAATCAGCGTTGCATAGCAGAGCTAACACTGGCTCCTTCTAGGGATGAAATCCTCCCTGTGAGGTTTCAAGAACCATAGACTGCTGCCTTTCATACAAAACAAGATCAGCAATAATTCCTAGTGTTCCATTGGGCATGGAGTCTAATTAAGCCTACACTAAAACTTGTAAAAAGAACATATTTACAATGTTGAGGCCTAAAAGGCCTTAATTAACATACACCTTCAAAAACTTCCCATTAACTGAGCCATCAAAAACTATTTCTCCTTCCATACTTTGCAGCATGAAAGTGTTGTTCCCCTGGATTTGAATAATGACAAAAGGTCTAGTCCACAGAGCATCAAACTTCCCATGATTGCCTTTCTTTTCCTTCAGTGCATCCCACTTAAGAACCAAGTCTCCAATTTGAAAATTGTCCATATTTTCCTTTCTGTCAAAAGCTTCCTTGATCCTCTTCTAATGAGCTACAGACCTTTCAATCAATTGATCTCTGATTTGATGTACTTCGGCCAAGTCACTAATCCTCTTTACCATGTTATTTTCCTCATTCTGCTCTTCCTGCAAGAACTTGACCACAAGGAGGGTCAACTAGATTGGGAATATAGCCTCAGTGCCATATACTAGCTTGAATGGAGAATTCCTTGTAGACTTCTTGGTGGTCACCCTGTTAGCCCACAATGCGAACTTCAGTTCGGAATCCCAGTTCCTTTTATTGTCTTCCAACAGCTTTTTTATTATCCTTATCAGGCTCTTGTTGGATGATTCTACTAAACCATTACCTTGAGGGTAATATGAGGTGGAATGTACTAACTTAATGCCCATTGAGTCACACATGTCCAACAACTCTTTTGTTTTGAAGGCTGTTGCATTGTCTATAACTAATTTACGTGGACAGCCAAACCTAGTGAAAATGTTTTCTGTTAAGAATTTCATGACCACATGTTGATCAGCTTTCCTAGTAGGGATGGCCTCAATCCATTTAGAGAAGTAGCTAGTGACTACTAAGATCCATCCGTGCTGGCCACTAGAATGGCGGTTAATTTCCCTTATGAAATCCAAACCCCACTACTAGAAAGGACCATTGGCATGTATTGGCTTCAAGGGTAACAACTTCAACTGCTGTCTTCCTTCAAACCTCTGGAATTTGTCATAGGATCTTACAAATGAAAAGACATCAGAAAACAAAGTAGGCCAAAAATACCTGGCTCTGAGGATCTTGTGGGCTATGGTTTTCCAATAGTGATGTCCTCCACAAATGCTGGAATGAAACTGATGCATGACCTCCACAGATTGTTCTTTGTCCAAGCATCTTAAAAGGATTCCATATGGATCCCTCCAATACAGCAAGTTTTCATGAATACAGAACTTGGCTGCTTTGAGTTTAATAGTCTTGGCTTGGCTTGAACTTAGGCCTAGAGGGACTTCTAGTTTCAGCAAAAATTGAGTTATTGTAGAATACCATTCACAAGAAGCTAGATTTTCGGCCAACAACTGGTCATGTCCTACTATTGCTTCTTCTGTCTTTCCATCCTCTGAATTTGTACCCATGCAGTTTATGTCAAGCATTTTGTAATTTTCTTCAGCCATTCGCTGAGCAATACCCTAACTCTTGACAAGCTTGGTGGCCTTCAATTCTATGTTGAATTCAATCATCTTTGCAATCCATTTGGCCCTTCTTCCATCAACATCTGGTTGTGTTAGGACATCCTTTACTGAAGCAGAAGGCACATATGCAATTACCTTGGAGTGCAAAATGTATATTCGGAAAGATTTCAAAGATTTGATAGGGGCATAAGCCTGTTTTTCGATGATATCATACCTTAGTTCAACATCCCTTAATGCTTTGCTGAAAAATGCCACTGGATGCTCTGAACCCTCATCATATTTCTGTAGTAAAACTGCTGCTAGGGTGTTGCTAGAAGCAAAGGAGAAGATATGGAACTCCTTGCTATAGTCTGGGTTGATCAAAGTGGGGGCTTCCATAATAGCTCTTTTTATGGATTCAAAAGATCTTCTTGTTGCCTCAGTCCATTTGATCTTCGATCCCTTCTTTAGCATGGAGGTGATGTGCTTTACCAATTCTGCAAAATTAGGAATAAACCTCCTTACAAAATTTATTTTGCCTAGAAAGGATTGGATGTCCTTTTTTAATCTTGGGACATACAAGGCCTGTATTTCTTTCACTCTTTCTGGGTCAATCTTGACACGTGCAGCAGAAACAATGTTCCCTAATAGCTTGCCCTCTTCTAAAGCAAATTGTGACTTCTTGGGATTTACTGATATCCCAAACCTCCTGCACTTCAGAAACACTTTCTTTAAATATTTAAAATGATCTTGATGGCTACTGGATTATACAGTTATATTGTCCAGGTAAACAAGGACAAACTTATCCTTCTCTCCTACAAACGCTATATCCATAGCTCTCTGAAAGGTGGCCCCAACATTCATCAGCCCAAAGGGCATCTTAGAGTACATGAAAGTGCCCCAAGGAGTGGTGAAATCAGTCTTTTCTTGGTCATCTGGATGTATAGCAACTTGGTTATACCCTGAAAATCCATCTAGGAAAGACATGACTTTGGCTCCTGAGACTTTCTGTAGCAAATGTTCCATCTTTGGCAAAGGATAATTGTCTTTCTTAAAGCATTTGTTCAGGTTCTTGAAATCAACACATATCCTAATTTCTCCACTTTTCTTCCTCACCACTACCAAGTTAGCTACCCACTTTGAATACCTCAGAGGGACTATGATTTTGGCAGGCAACAACTTTTTGATTTCCTTTTCAATCAGAGGGAGGAGCAAAGGATTAATGAGTCTAAGCTTTTTTTTTAAAGGAATGGTGTCTTTCTCCAATGGGATCTTATGCTAGATGATATTTTTGTCATAAGTTTTGAGGTCACTGTATTCCCAAACAAAGACTTGAGTAAATTGCTTCATCAAGGTGCAGTACTCAGAATTTTGGGCAGCAAACAAATGGGTGGAAAAATTTATATACTTTGGATGATCTGGACTCCCTATGTTATGTCTATGGACTGCAGACTGATCTTCTTTTTGGGCAATCTTATGAGGCACATCATTATGGTCAAATAACTTTTCTAGAGGCACTAGCCCTTTAGGTATATGATTGTTGGGCAATTGTACAATGTTGTCTTGGCCAATTCTGTTCTTTAGTTGGGGCTGGGGACATTCATCCATGGTTTCATTCTCTTGATCAATTTGCATTTTAGAGAATTCATCAATGACTTGCAAGAACCTATTTACTTCATCATCATCTTCAAAGACTTTCCAGTGTTGGACATTATTAGGCAAGGATGGTCTATATTTTATCTAGACTTTATAAACCAATATAGGGGGCATGGGAGGGATGAACATGTTAGCAGACACAGAAGGGAATCAGCAAGTTGATTTTTTACTCTAGGAATATATGAGATACAAACACTATCAAAAGCATCTTTGAGTCTCCATACCTCATCTCTGTATGCTTTCAGCCTTGGGTTCCTTGCTTGGAACGTTTTTTTCACTTGTTGAATGATGAGATCAGCGTCTCCAAACACCTTTATGTCTATGATTCCCATGTCTTTGGCAACGTTTAAGCCCAATATCAGAGCCTCATATTCTGCTATATTGTTGGTGACCTGAAAATTCAGCTTGAAAGACAGATGTGTGCTTTCTTGTTTTGGAGACACCAGCACCACTACTGCTCCTGCAGTTTCCTTTGAACCGGCTCCATCAAAGAACATATCCCAAGCCTGTGTCCTTTCCTTCTCCATGGTCTGGCCTACTGGTTTCTTGATCTACATCGAGGCCATATGGGATTCTTCAATTCAGAGAATACATGCCCCAAAATTAGTGTTCACAGCGTAAATGGGATGATTAGTGGGGTTCTTCTCATCACTGATGATATAAGCTAGCTAGGCTTCCTTATATAGTCTTTTGATTTCTCCTCCAAAAACTGGGAAAATGGCATAAGATAAGTCATTTTGTAATGTCCCACCCAACCTCTTAATCCACCCTTTGGAGAGTAGCATACCAAACTTAGGGCGGGACATCTTCTACCACAATATCCATCATCATGCTTTTCATGGGTAGCTAAGTTAGGGTGATAGCTAAGTATTTGACTAACCCCAGACATTTCACCTTCCTCGAATCAAAGGAGAACAAGTCATGATACGGTTGGGTAATATCAAGGCCTAACTCTTCCATGACAACTCTGGGCATTAGATTATGGCTGGCACTTGTGTCCAGCAGAAAGTTGTGGAGGATTTTGTCATGAATGGTCAAGGATACACAAAATGATGGGGAATTGTCATTGGCAGGTTCAGTCATTGATCTAAGCACAACTACAGGTTTATCATCTTGTAAATTCACATAGTCATTGGATGCTTGTGTGGCTTTCAGCTCAAGGGCATCAAGGATGGGCTTCCTAAAGACCTCACTCTTTGCAAGTTCTATCAAAGGTACATATATTTTTAACTTTTGGACTTATGATTCAAAACTGAAAGGGGAAAGGGACTTGTAAGGGTTTCTTACCTCTTGAGTCGGTGCTTTGAGGATGATGGGATCAGCTACTTCTCTTTTCTGTTTGCTGATCTATTGCTCTGTGGGGGTAGTAGCTCTTTGAGCAGGAATCTCTTTGACATTACTCGTTCTCAACCTAAAATTATATCTTTTCTAGTCTTCAGCCTGTAGAACAGCTTCTCTGTCCCACTCTTGGCTGGTCTGGTCCCTGAGTAATGATTCTTCGTATGCAGCTAATGTTAAAAAGGCAGCACTTCCCTTGTCTTCCATGCAGTGAATCTCATCCTCTTCATCAAACTGTTCCTCCTCCATGACTACATTCTAGAAAGAAGCCTTAATCATTTGCTCTTCAACGATCTCTTTGCCCCTTTGAATGATCTGCAATTATTCATTTGCTTTTTTTAATGGATTTGTAATTCTAGGAGAAAATGTATTAGGAAGCCTTGCTTTCCCAGAACTCTGCTCAACCTTCAGTTTGGATATTTCACTAGCCAATGACTCTATCATTTTAGTCATTTTGTTTATTTTAGGTTCTGAAGATGAAGAAGAGGAGGAAGCCTCACCTCTTTTCCTCCTTTTATCAGCATGTCCTTTGTGTTTCTCTGCAGCCATGATATTGGATTCCATCTCTAAGGCTGCATCTTGCATTTCAGCTAGAGTGGCATATCTTCTTTCTCTCAATAACAGGAATAAATCAAAATCAAAGGCATTGGCGTAGGTGAGTTTGGTAGAGGTGGGGGGTAGGCTTTACTTCAGTTGGTATCTTGCTATACATATGATTGAATCTCTTATTAAAATCAGACAATGGCTCCCCATTTTCCCTTTTCAGGTTGCCAAACTTAGTATGGTAATATAGCAGGTCTTTCTTATCTCCCCAATGCTTTAAAAACACATCATCTAATGCTTCAATGTCTGTTATAGACCTAGGGTTTAGTTCTCTAAACCAATTTCTAGCCTCTCCATCAAGGCTTTGGACAAATACTCTTATCCACACATCATCCTCATTGATATCAAGGTTATCAGCATAACTATAAAAAGACTCAAGGTGTTCTTTAGTTGTTACTCCCTCTATACTAGTGAACTTAGGCATGTATTTATGATGTTCTCCTACAGGCATGGCATTCAAAGGAATAGGCAGGACCAGGGGTCCATACCTAGCAGCTATGATTCTTTCCATTTTCGTAAGTGCTTGTGGGCCTGCCATGACTGGGGTAGATGGAAGGATACTGGTAGTTTGAGTAGTAGGGAGTTGAGAAATGAATGACAGGGCTGAAGGAAACTGATGGACTATAGGGGAGGTTTTCTTTGGACTGAGATCCAAAGGGGAACTTATTGGATAAGGAGCTTTATGAATCTCTGAGAGTATTTCTTCGCTGATAGTACTAGGCTCTATATTTTCAACATGTACATGCTCAGTTACAAGCCTTTCTTGCAAAGATACATAATATTGTTTAGGCTTACTTGATCCTAATGCTCCTTTTCATGATATATTTCTTTGCTTGACAATCTTCTTAGGGTTAGGCACTGGGTCAGCTGGTGATTTCTGAGGATTTCTCTGAGTGTGTCTCACAAACTGAGCCAGAATTGTAATGTGGAGTCGTCAAAAGGTTGGTCCTCCAATAGAGTCGCTAGATAGATGATTACAACTAGAAATGTGTCCAGATTTTGTCTATCATCAAAGCTAGATCTATGTCATTCTCCTAGGGAAGTTGAGCTTCAATCTCCTCTCCCCCGCAATGATGCCAATTATGTTAGGATTCCAAGAAACTCTCCTAGGTTGTAGCTCGGAGATTCCTGGTAACATATAAATTCAACTATTGTTACAGGTTTAATGGAAGGAATGATGGGTTGGTTCAAACCAGATAACCACTTCTACTTTGTTTCACTCCAGACATGCGTGAACACCCTCAGAATACAAGGCTTTAGACCACCAATGCTCATAGTTTTAGATATTAGGTGAATATAAAGAATACTAACCACACCGACAGATGCACAAGACCATGTGATGGCCAGCTGCAACTAGTAAAGAAACTTGTAAATCTAATCTACTAATGCAAATATATGATGACATCTCTCCTGCATTAGATAGAAAGAAACCTGGGCAACTTATTTAATGATGCATACAAGATTCTAACACAGAGATAAGATGACAGTTATCTAGTGCTAAACATCAAGAGATCAAGAACATAGAATATCAGGTACAATCTTGGAAAGGAGGAAAATGGAAAGTGGGAAATTAATAGCAAAAGAAGCTTGTATTAGCTTAAAATGAAGATGAGACGCTGCAAGTGACAAAATATCTATAGTCTCCAGAAGTTGAACCTTACATCAAATGCCAACCTTGATTACATCTTTCTTCTGGATATTTATATATTTAAATTACAAGGGCACTTGGCCATTTAGGTATGGAGGGGTCATCATTGACCACCAACTGCGTTTAACTGCTTGATGGAGTCTCTGAATGAAGTTGCTTGCTTTAGTGGGTGAATACGATCTGTTCAGGTGATGTGCTGTCCTTTTGGGTGGTTGGAGTGCTCGTACCAGTGGAGTCCATGACTGATAAATTTAGTTACAGGGTCATGCTTGTCCTTTTCTCCCTTGGCCATGCTTTCTGTTAAATATGATTGCTGGGGGTCTGATAGTGACTGATATTGGCATAGCTGGTTATCCCCTTCTTTGGGCAAACATAATGGTCAAGGATGTGGGATATGTGGGCAAACAGACAGTCGAGATGAGAGGGAAGGATGACCGTTGGATCAGGAAAATGGACGGCAAAGATGGCTCGGTGGAGGCTATCGGCCAAGATGGGAGCGGGGTGTGTTAGGGCTATCAAATTTTTATCAGACATATTAGACGGTCATTGAGAAACGGAGTTGCACGAGTTTTTAATGGGTAGGGTGGATTGGTCAGGCGGTAATGGTATTCATCGCACCGCTTTCGGGCACTAAGCGATAAATGCCTAAGGTTGCACGATTCCATCTAGCACTCGACATGTAGCAGTGGATGAGAGAGAAAAACCGCTCTTATCACGCGCTAACGCTCGATTAAGTTGCTGACGCGATGAAAGCAAAGACCGTCAGATCTTAGCGGAGATGATCTAACAGTGGGGAGTGGTAGAGCAGGTCGCCCTTATCGGGTGCGATGGGAGTTGTTGGATCGGCGGGGTGATCAACGGTGTGGATGTGGCGTGATGAATTTTGAACGCGCGGAGGCATATGGTAGGGTTTTATGGTAGGTTTGGGGTTTGGCACTTGGGGCTAAAGTTGAAAGGGGCTATTTTGCTAGGTTTAGGAGGCGAATAGGGGAAATGGAGATGGAGGAGAATAAGCGGGGTAGAGGAAGAAAGGAGAAAGCGACCAATTTGAGTTTCCTTTGAACATAACCAATCAGACCATGATCCTTTCTGACCTTAGAAAATCAGTGTTGCATAGCAGAGCTAAGAGGTCTATCTCAATTTGATTAGTGGAAGAGTTTGACTAGGATTTCCCCTAGAAAGGGGTTTTAGCCCTGGTTGAGTGCCTAGATATGGTGTCATTAATATTCATGTTTTGATTTGATGATTGCTTGATGAAAAATAAGATAAAAGAAGAACATAAAGAAGATAATAATAATACAAGAATAACACAAGTAATAATAAACATAATAAAATAATTTCGCCTTTCTGATTTTCTGACATGGTATCAGAGCTAAGGTGAAGAAGGAAGAAAAACGTAGGTTGAAGATCTATTGAAGAAAAAGGGATCAAAGGAAGGTCAATAAGGAAAAGGATTATATAAGAATATAATCCTACTATCTATAGATAATATTTCAACTACAATGAAGGCATAAAACAAGCTAGAAGGAGCCTCCATTTACATGGCATGGAAAAATGGGATAGATCTTATCCTCGCTAAGCGTACATTTTGGATCTTATTCAAGGAAAAGTCAAGAAATCTACAGATGCTGCAGGAAAGGAGAAGTTCGAAGAAACTGAATTATTTGAAGTGAATTTGGTAGTAGATGGAGTAAAGGACAACATAATTCCATACATATCCAACATAGACTCTACTGAAGAAATGTATGAAGCTCTCTCCAAGTTATTCACCATCAAGAAGATTGGCTAGATAGCTAGCCTCAAGAATGAAATAAGGAAATAAAGATGACAAAAGATGATGCTATGTCATCACATTGTGTAAGGATATCTATAACAAGAGATGAAATCCAAGCAATATATGAAGTTGTACTAGAAAAATAACTCGTGATTGTTGCTCTTCTGGTTTACCAAAATCTTGGAGTGCTTTTGCATCAGGTATCAGTAGTTGGAAGGATACTCCAACTTTTGAACAAATGTGGGATGCATTCAGTCAAGAAGAAGTTTTAATATCATTAGTAAATAACAAGAAGGAAGATGAATAAGACAACACCTCTAATGCCTATTTTTCTCATCACAAGAAGAAGGGAACATTTAAGAAGTTTGAAGGACACAGGAAGCAATTTGACCTATCTAAGATGATATTTTTCATAGCATCAAATGTGTTCTAGCCATGAAATTTGTTAGAGAGGCTAAAATATATGAGATCTCCAAAACCCAGAAATAGTTTCTGGAAATTTTGCCTAGAAGTGTCTCAATTAGATTATTAATTGTTTCTAAATATTTCCTACGTCTAAACTTAGGGAATATGGTTAATTAATCAGTATAAATTGAGATAAGGTGAAAATGATGTAGAAAATTACACATATCAATCTAAATATGATCATAGCGATCAATTATGTTTTAATCTTGGTCGTTGGTGCTCCAACAGAGGATTATAAGAGTAGGTCGATGTGGTGATGGAGAAGACACATTAGAGAGCACCATAAGTTTGATTTCTTGCAAGATCAATTTCTAGTGTATTCCAGATCCAGTGAGTGCATTTGTAGAGAGGTAGAAGATCCACAGAGAAGCTGATGCAAGGACTGCGAAGTAGCTTCTAGAGGCAAGTTCGATTTGCTGAGAGGTAAAGACATCTTTAGTTCCGAAGGTTGAGAATGAGTCCCAGAGTGTCGGAGAAGCACTTTCCTAGCCAGCAGAAGGCATAACGACTTAATGAGAGACAAGTAAGAGGCTTGACATAAAGAAGAATGCATAGTGCAGTGCAGAGGCTAACACAGAGGATCAGAGGGCTAAGTTTTATGAAGGTAGGTTGTGCCACAATTTTCCTATGGGGTGAGGAAATTCCTCACTATATTTTTACCAATATTTTTCTCTGTAGGATTGCTAGATTTTAGCATCCAATTGTACTAAGAATTTCTCACTACTGCATAATAATAAAACCCTTAATTGTTGCACCAGTTTTCCCAAGTTAGGTTTTTCCAGGGAATTTTGTCAAAAAATAATGGTGTTATATTTTATGTGTGTGTGCTAGCATTTCTCAACTTCCAGCATTTTATTTTTTCGAAGAATTTTATTTGTGAAGGCTATAGTGTGTTTGTTTTAGTATTTGTTGTAGCAAATATATTGTCAAATTAATTAACAATTAGGATTAATAATATTAGTTGCTGCAATAGGATTCTAGTGTAGGAATTTTCACATGGTATTAGAGTGCAGTTGATTAGCCAGAGAGCTCAAAGGGAAAAAGAAATAATTTGCTGCTAGGTGTGGTTAGCAGGTCGAAAGTCCCTGCGGCAGCGTAGTCTTTTGCCAGGAGGTCGAATTGCTTAAGGAAGTTAAATTTTTTCTGAGTGGGGAAGAAAAATTTGATCCTTCCAAAATAGGTGATTCCATAGGTAGAGGGAGCATCCTAGGAATTTCATTGGGTAGATATCTAGCTGGACGCAAAGGGTTTTGTAGCAATATACTAAAGCAGAACCAACATCGAGGTGGAAGAGAGAAGAGCACAAATAGAGGAAAAATTTTCCTCAGGGAACCTCTAGTCTCAAGAAGTTTGATTTTATTTGTAGATAGACAATAGTTGTGGGAATAGCTTGTCACTCTAGAAGGGAGTGCAAGTAGCAAAGCAACAACCAAGTAGAAAGAAAGAGGGAGTTTTCGACAATTCTTTAAGATGGTCATTACAGGACTTCATGATCAGGATAGGTTGGATGGAGATTCCAATTATGTCATATGGAAGGAAAGGAATTTCCTTCCTTCTAGATGAATATGGCCTGAAAGCCTACATTGATGTTGTAGTGGAAGTTCCCCACGATGCAAATTAGCAAAAATAATACAAGAAAGAGATAGCGCGGGCAAACGGTTGATCTTGGATGGAGTTCGGGATCATATAGTCTCACATATGTCTGGAAAAGATACTGCCAAATAGATGTGGGATGCTCTCTCCACATTATACCAGGGAACTTCTGAGAAGCAGACTATGTTCCTAGAGGAGAAGCTAAGATGCATCTGGATAGAGAAGGGGGAAGGCATAGATCCCTTCCTTACAAGGATTCAGGGGGTCTAAAACTAGTTGTCAGTTGTTGGGGCAACACCTCAACTCACGGAGCTAGTGTGATTGGCACTCAACAATGTCTTAGTGGAGTGGAAGGTCTTTGTCCAGAGAAAATTGGGTAGAGATAGGATCCCAGAGTGGGACATGATGTGGGCCGATTTGCAACAGGAGGATTTGAGACGAGCTCTATCAAAGAGCTCCATTAGTGGTGGCAACAATGGTAGATCGAAGAGAGTGAAGGAGGATTAGAATGTTTCCCTTGCATCAAAGGGTCCCAGTAAGGGGAAGGGGGAGTAGAAGAAGAAGAAGAAGGACCTGTCAAAGGTCAAGTGCTTTAGGTGTGGTTAGATCGGTCACTACATTATCTAGTTTCCTCTCAGGAAGAAGGACACGGAGGAGGAGTGGGACCAACAGGAAGCCTCCGTAGAGATCGATAGACTTTCCTCCAGGCTATAGGAATACTTCGCTATGTTCGTCGATATACCTCTAGGAGTGAGGTGGGGTGACTTGGTGTTATATCCCTAGAGCGCTATAGATGGGAAAGATCCTTGAGTAATCCACCTCTTGGATCAATACCTTGCTATAGGGGCCCATAGTATTCAGTAGCAAGATGGATCAATGACAGTTGATGCAGTTAGAGACCAAGTGACAGTTGCAGAGACTAGTAGCAGTCAGATGCTGGGAAGTGCATTGTAGAGTTGGAAGTAGTGCAATTGGCATAGCGTAGAGTTAGCATTAGTGCAAATCCTTCAGTGACAGTGAAAATTCTAGTAGCAGTAAAAGACTTGGAAGATAGATGCATCAGACATAATTGTTTAGTATTTTGGATGTTTTTCAGCTGCAGATGTTTCATTTGCAAACACAACAAATGAGAGTGAGTTCTAGTGTCAACAACATTATGGCAGTGTTAGTAGCAACACGGTTGCAACGTATATCATAGATGTGCAGTAGTTGGTGGGAAGTATGTCCAGACATCAAAAGCATGACAGGAGATGATGCAGAGACAAGGTGTTTTGGCAGGGTGTGCAACACTAGAAAACATTCCTCTCTAAGAGGGAGTGTTATTTTTTGTAGCATTAGATGTGGTCTAGCCACAAAAATGGCTGGAGAGGCTAGAATACATGAGATCTTCAAAACCCATAAATCATTTATGGAAAGTATGCCTAGAAGTGTCTCAATTAGATTATTAAATATTTTAAAATATTTCCTAAGTCTAAACTTAAGGAAATGGTGAATTAATTAGTATTAATTGAAATGAGGCAAGAATGATCTAGAAACTCACATGAATTGATGATCTAGAAACTCACATGAATTGATGCAAAGATGATACTAGCCATCGATTATGTTTTAATTTTGGCATTTGGTGCTCCAACAGAGGATTATAAGAGTAGGAGGATGTGGTGATGGAGAAGACACATTGGAAAGCACTAGAAGTTCGATTTCTTGATAGATCAATTTCCAGAGTAGCAACAGTCAGTTGCCAGAGAGATCCAGAGATCAAAGAAGTGTGTGAAGGGAAGAGACATTGAGATTGGAGGAAGTATTCCAAATCTAGTGAGTGAATTCGCAGAGAGGTAGAAGAGCCATAGAGAAGCTAACACAGGGACTACGCAGTAGTTTCTAGAGGTAACTTTGATTTGTTGAGAGGGAAAGACGTCTTCAGTTCTAGAGGTCAGGAAGGAGCCCCAGAGTGTTAGAGAAGAACTTTCCCAACCATCAGAATGTAGAACGACTTCATGAGAGACCAGTCAGAGGCTTGACGTCAATTAGAATGCGTAGTGTAGTGCAGAGGCTAATGCAAAGGGTTAGAGGGTCAAGTTTTCTGAAGGAAGGTTGTGTCAAGGTTTGCCTGTGGGGTGTGGAAATACCTCACTAGATTTTTTCTAGTATTTTTTTTATGTAGGATTTCCATATTTTGTCATCTAGGTGTACTCATAAATTATCGCTATTTCATAATAATAAAACCCTTAGTTGTTGCATCGATTTTCCCAGGTTGGGCTTTTCTGGGGACTTTTGTCCAAAAATAAGTGTGTTATTTTATGTGTGTGTACTAGCATTTGTCAGCTTCCAATGTTTTAATTTTCTGTAAAATTTTATTTGTGAAGGTTGTAGTGTGCTCGTTTTATATTTTTTGTAGGAAATAAATTGTTAAATTAATTAACAATTAGGAGAAATAATACCAGTTATTGGAATATGATTCCATTTTGGAATTCTCACATAAGATTGAATGCTACAATTTTCATAAGATGGGTCATTACAAAATTCAATGTCCTGAGAATCCAAGGAACATAAAGAGAGATAAAGAACAAGAAAATGTTAATGATGAAGCTCCACTGAAGAAGAATAAGATTGAAGAGTCTGAAGTCAAAGACTTATACTATTAAGTCTTTCTTTTCAAATCTTTCTACTTTAAGTTTTGTATTGATTTCCTTGATGTTTGATTTCTACAGTTTTTAGTTCTAATATATTTTGTTAGAACAATTTTGGATTGTTTAAAGTGTAGTTATCCGTCAAAATATTGGATAAGAGGGAGCCTTCACCATTTTACCAAAAATATAAGTATCTTGTTCCTTGTTTCCTTTTTTATGATTGGTTTCCTCCTCGTGTCAAGATTTTCTTATATTGTATACTAATAATATTTCCCTTATGTTTTCCTTGGTAGGAAAAAATTGCAGAATACACAAAGGTTATGGAGGAGACTCCAAAGGATAGACCTGAAGCATGGAAGAAGTTCTATTGTGAAGGAAGCCCTTCAAAAAATGATGTCCTACAAGGTTAAAAAAAAAAACTCAAGGTTTGTTTTAGACTCTAAGTTTTGTTACAAGGTTCTCTTTATACAATGGGTATGCTCATTCTCTTTTGAAATTCGATTTACTTTACTGACATTGTTATGTCTAGGGTTTTGAATCGTAAAGATTATTTTTATGGTGATTAATCATTAGATTGAATCTACCCTCGTTATACTATCTCCTGTTGTTTTGGTAAAACCCTAATCTTTCGGGTTCATTGTAAAAGCCTAACCTCTTAATGTTAACGGTATCCCAATGTTGATTATGAAACCCTAGTCTTCCTAGGGTTTGTTGATAAAGTCTAGAACATATGATGAAATCATATTATTTTGAAGTTTAGGGTTTATGAATTTCATTGTAAAAACCCTAGTCCATTAGGGTTTCTTGTTAATGTCTAGGTCATATAATGAAACCCTATAATTTTAGGGTCTGGTGAATTAGGGTTTATGAAAAAAACCATTGTAATATCTAAAGTGAGATCTTAGGAATGAAATCATAGGTGTATATTCTTCTGCATGATTGACACCTTAGTCTGGTCAAAATTATTGTTTTTCTAACTTAGAAGTATTGATGTTTGTGTCTTGGGTTTACCCAATAGATATTGATGTGAAATTCTATTGCATCATATATATGTTTATGCAAGTATGCTAACTTGATTGTTGTTGTAACTCTATCCAGAATATTATAGCTCTGATACCACTTGTTGTAGCTCTGATACCACTTGTTGTAGATCTAACCCAAGAATATTATAGATCTGATAAGAAAGTATAAGATAATGCAAATAAACCCA